>PVJA010009297.1:0-61300 GCA_004027025.1 Myocastor coypus
AAAAAAAAAAAAAAAAAAAAAAAAAAAAAAAAAAAAAAAAGAAATCAGGTAAGACAATGGAATGATACCTTCAAAATGTGAAAGAAAAATGATAGATTTGTATACCCAGTAAAAACATTTTGGCCAGTATATGCCTGTAATACTACTTAAGAGGTTGAAGGAGGATTGCAAATTCAAGGCCGCTGTGGGCAACTTAGACAATGCTGATTCAAAAACAAAACAAGAAAGAAGAGTTGGAACTGTAACTTAGTGTTCCCTAGATTGAAACCCTACTCTGGGGTGGGGGGAGCAATTTTAGGGATTTAACAGATACAGAAACAATAAGTATAACAACAAAAAGTAACAGAAGTAACAGAATAGTGAAGAAACCATTTAGAAATGCTTTAGTAAAGCTCACAGTGAATGAAGTGATACATCAATTCAAGACCAGGACTTCAACAATGCATGCTCGGCCAGTGAGATAGCTCAGTGCTCTAGAGCGCCTGCTTAGACAAGCTTAGACTTTGGTTCAATCCCTGGCACAACACGCTATACCAGTCCCACCCCCAGGGCAAGGTGAGCTTGCCATAACATAAAGTTTAAAAATTAGGGGCCAGGGAGATATCTCCACAGCACAGGTACCTGCCTGGCAAGTGCAAGGTTGTGGGTTAGAACCCTTGTCCTGAAAAGAAAAAAAAAAAAAGTGTGCTATACTCTTAAGAGTAGTATAGGAAAACCACTAACAGGCATACAAAGGAGAAATAGGAAGAATTGGGTATGGTTTAACCTCCAAATGTTCCTGTACTAGATGCTTAATCTTCAATATGATATGAGAAGTGTGGGACCTTTGAAAGTTGACACCCAGTGGTAGGTGATAAAGTCCTAGCTGCATTCATAAAGGAATGAACAGTAGGAACAGAGCAGGAGCTAGGTCTATCAGAGTGGACTCATTTCTGTGAAATCAGGTTGAGATCTGTATGTATCTGGGTCCTCCCTGCCCTCTCATTTGCTCTTGCCATGTGACTTTTCTTTCTCCTACATGCTATCCTTACCAAGAGCCAAGCAGATACTGGCACCATATTCTTGGTCTTCCAGAATGGCAAACTAAATAAAGGCCCTGTTTTCTTTGCAAATTACCCAGTTTTAGGTAATTTGTTACATACACATAAAATGGTCTTAAGATAAAGGTCAACAGAGGAGGAAAAAATAAAATACCATAAAAATACTCGATGTGGAAAAGGCTGAAGAGCAAAAGAACAAAAACAACCAGATGTGGTGGCATAGGCCTTAATCTTAGCACAATGGAGACCGAGGCAGGAAGACTGTCACAAATTGAGACCAGTCAGATTTAGCCTGCCACCAGTTTTTCTAGGACTATGCATAGATTTCACTGGAAACATGGCTATGCTCATTTGTATATCATCTATAGCTGCTTTTGTGTTACAGTGACAGAGCAGCTATAACATAGAGGTCTATAAAGCCTAAAACACTAAGATGCCCTTTACAAAAAAGTTGCTTCTTTTTTTTTCCCTCCTTGAGACAGGGTCTCGCTATGCAGTTCAGGCTGGTTTTGAACTTACTCTTTATCAGTGGTTCTCAACCTTTCTAATGCCGTGACCCTGCAATACAGTTCCTCATGTTGCGGTGACCCCAAACCAAAAAATAATTTTGGTGGCTACTTCAAAACTGTAATTCCAAATAAATAACATTTTCCGATGGCTTTAGGCAACCCCTGTGTTTTGGTCATTCGACCCCTGCCAGTCTCAACCCACAGGTTGAGAACCACTGCTCTATTTCCTAGGCTAGCTTCTAGCAATCTTCCTATCTTGAGGAGGCATTTGCCACCTCACCTAGTTTGCTAACTCTTGATATTGATGTACAAAACTTATCAGTTTAGTTAAGCACAATGCTAATATAAGTCAACAACATTAGCTCCCAAAGGTGAAGGAATGCTATTTTAGATTATTTTTGGCTGGAAGTGTACCTCTGAAAAGAGGTAGAAGCCACTGATTTGATTCCTAACATAAAAAGCAAACAAAAACAACAAAAAACACATACCAAAAACCAAAAAGCAAAACAAAAACAAAAAGTTACAGGAAATACCACATTCCATCTTTTGATGTTGAACTCCGAGGCCCTTTGGCCTAAGGGCCCTATACTGAGTTGGGAGCACAAAGATTAATGTTAAGAAGCCGAGTTTTGGCTTTTATCTTTAATCTGAGTGAGAGGACAACAAACACGCAATTAATAACGCAACATGCTGTGTGCTAATGTACTGTGACTCACATTCTGAATACTGGGTTCACTTCTGGATAAGTTCTTTGACTTTTTTGTCAGGATTCTGCTAAGTTGTCCAGGTTACCATTGAGCTCCTAATCCTCCTGGCTCAATCTCCTAAGTAGTAGCTGGGATGACAGGCATGTGCTACCCCACCCAGCCAGCGTGTGATACCTTAAGTAGCACATTCTCAGGCTTGATACTGTTTGGAGGGAAGTAAAAAGTTCATGGGGTTGGGGGTACATATTAGCACCACTGAGGCCTTGAGTTTAATCTCTAACTCCAAAATGAACAATCTACCCCCAAAAGTTCGCAGTGCTCTTACAAACCACGTCACAGGACAAAAGCTGAAAGAATAGGGTACATAAGAGGTAATTTGGCTGGGGAGATAGCTCAGCTGTCTAAGCACATGCCTGGCAAGTGCAGGACTCAAGTTTGACCCAAGGTACCACATGCTGTGCTGGCCCTAAAACTGGGGATGGTGGTGCACACCCATAATCCCAGCACTGGGGAGACTGATACATGAGGATCATTATGAGTATTAACTGCATAGTAGTGAGAAACTGTATAAAATAAATTCTTAAAAGGAGGTAATTTGGAGCTGAGCACAGTGGTACATACCTGGAAAACCAGCCCTATGGTATACTGAGGCAGGAGATAAGTTGAAGCCTAGGCTAGGCAATGAAGTAACCTGGTAAGGCCCAGTATCAGAGTAATGAAGTGACTGGGCATATAGCTCTTTAAGGATCTGAGTCAAATCTCATACTTTTGGGGCCAGTCAGAGAGGGGGAAAATAAAAGAGACTAAGACAAGAGATTGGGGTTGAGGTTGAGGCTAAGAGACTATTTGTTGTGAGAAATGTAACTACAGTGGTATCTTGGTCCACAAACTTAATTCTTTCCAGGAGTCTGATTACAAACTGAATTGGATGAGAACTGAATCAAATTTCATATAGCTAACATTGAACTTAACCACTGAACTTGATTTGGTTCTTGTTTGATTTGGTTTGTGACCAAAACGTGGGAAAGAATTAACTTTATGAACTGAGATATCAGTTCTATACAGTGTTTGGAATTTTTATTATTATTATTATTATTATTATTATTTTTTTTTTTTTGGTGGCACCAGGGTTCAAACTCATGACCTTGCACTTTCCAGGCCAGCACTTGTGCCATGGAGCTATCTCCCAAGCCCCCTATTATTATTTTTTGAGACAGAATTTTATTATGTAGTCCAGGCTGGCCTTGAACTCACTGCTATTCTCCTGTCTCAGCCTCCTGAGTGCTGGGATTACAGGCATGTGCCTTCATACCCATCAATTTTTTTCAAGAGTGGGATACAGCCCATAGCTCAGTGGTAGAGCACCTGTGTTATGTACAGGTGGTCCTCAGTCTGGTCCCTACCACCCCTCGGAAGTAATTTTTCTTTTACAGCTCCAATGCAGTGAATTGGATTTAATAAATATGTTTTAAGCAGGAAAGTATCAGGGGTAAGCACTTTCAAGCAAACTAAAAATTTTAAATCTTTTCCATTTTTAAATGTGTTCAAGGCTAGGTGATAATCAAAGAAATGATTCCTATAATGGAGGTTGTTTTAGGCCAAGTCAAATTCTAGGAAAAGTAGACTGGGAACAGAAAATATAAGATCTTAAAAAGCTAAGTTAAAGCAAGGAACAGGGCAAGCAAGATAGCTCAGTGAACTAAGTACCTGACTAGCAAGCACAGGGATAGTTCAATCCCCAGCACCATATGCCGTGGTGAGCCAGACCTGGTGTGGTGGCAAATGCCTGTAATCCCAGCACTAGGGGGGCTAAAAAAAGGAAGATCACTATGAGTCTGAGCTGTGTAGTGAGACTCTGTACCAAATTACATAAAAAAAGAAATTAACAACAACTAGTAAACAGTGATAGGCAACTATAGTCTCAGCTACCTGGTAGGCTAAGGTAAGAACACTACTTAAACTCAGGTTATTCTAGGCAAGCTTGAGACTTCTCAAAAATAAGTAAAATTAACCAAGTTAAAGAAAATGGATTTAATTTACTCTGTAGTTCAGTAGTTATCACCGGAACTCTCAATTGGCCTGCAGCAACTTTGCCCCTCAGGGGATATCTGACACTATCTGAGTAGTTTTGGCGGCCATAGGGAGAATGGTGCACAGGACAGCCTCATCCTCAAATACCAAAAGGGTAAATAGAAAGGTGGAAAAGCTCTTCAGTAAGGCATTTGAGTGTAGCAATGTAGGGACTGGAAATTGGAGAAAACTTAAGCTATGGTAATCCCTTAGGCAGTATACACACTAAAGCTGAACTCACAGAGATGATGCCTGGACTTGGTGCAAGGACCACAAGCAAATTTGTAAAGTGTGAAACAGTACATTACTTTTATTTTTTGTGTTTCTGAGACAGGGTCTCATTATGTAGTTCATGCTGGCCTTCAGCTCACTTTATAGCCCAAGTTTGTCTTGCAATGATCCTCCTGCCTTAGCCTCCCTAGTGGTGGGATTATAGGTGTGCATCACCATGCCCGGCCCCAAAACATTGTATATCAGTGTGTACTGAATTGACTTGAGGGCCCGGCAGGATGGCTCAGTGGTCTAAAGCGCCTGCTTAGGAAAGCTTGGGCGGCTGCAGGTACCACATGCTGCTCCAGCCCTGCCCTCAGGGCAGGCTGAGCCGGCCACAAAAATAAACAAAGTTCTGAAACAAGAAAGAATAAAAATAAACAAAATTCTGAATTAACTTGAATGCCTCAAAACAGGTACATATTGTAAAGTATACATGTATTCTTCATTTCTCATGTGGACAAAATGTCTAGGGATAATTAAATATAACATATCAGTTTCTTGCCTTCTATTCTTAAATTGTCTGGGGGAAGCAAACAAGTGTTTTACAACTCATTTCCTATCTTCCACATCCACAAATGCCTTCCTGTTGTATAGAATTACTTAAATTACAAAGGGAAAGGCTGGGGTTCCCTGTCAGGTTCTTTTTCTTCAACTAATGAGAAAGAGGCAAGAGGCTGGGAAGATAGCTCAGGGGCACAAGTGCCTGCCTGGCAAGTGCAAGGTCCTGAGTTCAATCCCTGGTTCTTCAAAAAATAAAAATAAATAAATAAAAAATCAAAGAGAGAAAGAGGTAAATCAACCCCAAAGGGACCCAGGGAACAGGTGAACACATAAGACATTCCACAGCTCCAAGGTGGCTTTGGAGTTTCCTCTAAACCGGAGATACCTTGCTGTAAATAAACTTGTTTCCCTCAGAGCCTCAGTTTACCAAAGACAGTACACTTTTGGTCGCCATCCTTTCCAATTTTTTTCCACAATTTTTAGTACTGGACTTCTCCATGTTGCATCTTTTAACCAGTGTTTTCTTTGCAGTTCTCAGGCCCTTTCCAATTTCTCTGGCTAAGTCCTCTGCTGACTTCTTGACGAGGGTCCTGGCATTCTTACAACCTGTTTCCTCACAGCCACTCCGGCGTCAACTAGAAAGCGACGCTCCCCACTCACCCCACCTTGCGCCAGGCTTGCGGCTGGACAGGGAAGGAGGCCTCTGACCTCGACTTCCACCGAGACCCAGCGAAGCTCCAGGGCCCGCGGAAGCTCCGACGCAGGCCCCTAGGCTACACAACCTACAAGCATATCAGCTTCCACCCTAGAGGTGATTCACGCGGGTTGCTATGCAGCCGACATCTTACACTTTGCTAACTTCGATCTGGAACTGTATTCTTTGGGCGCGGGGGGGGGGGGGTGTCAAAGCCCTACTTCAGGTCTCAAATAGGTTCGCGCAAGGGACCGGCGCCTCAGAACGAGAGAGCCACGAGGCAGCCTCCCTGCGACCTTCCCAACCTTCCCCGCGCCTCCTGCCCCCTTCCCGCCGCCCCCAATCCGGCCAACCCGCTCGTCTGGGCCTCGGGTAGCTCCGGGGTCCGGCCCGGTCCGCTCGCAGCCTCGCGCCCGGCCGGCACCGCCCCTCGCCCCGCCTCCACACGTCCCAGCGCGCGCACCTCGCTCCCTTCCCTCCGTGGGCTCCGCCGCGCGACCCCGCCCGCGTGACTTTCCTCGGGACTACTACCCCGAAATCCGCGCCGTCCCGGGGGAGTGCGAGACTCCGGGGAACGAGGGACCCCGCCCCGCACGCGAGAGCACGCGGGCACGCACGCGCAGTGCTCTCAGCCTGTGCGCCTGCAGCTCCGCGCCGGGAGACCGGCCGGCCCCGCCCGCCTCGGCCTCGCCCTCATGTGGGCCCCGCCCCTCATGCCGGTCCCGCGCACGCGCGCCTCCCCGGCCCAGCCCTCCCGCTGCCCTGCCGGTCCCGCGGCCCCAGTGCGCCAGGTCGCCCCCCGACCCTTCCCTGCTGCCACCCTCTCTGTGTCCCACGCTCTCCAGTTTTGTACCAGGCGTGCCGTGTCGCTTCCCATCAAGTGCGCGGCAGGAGCGGGGACCCGCTGCCGAGGGGCCGCCTGCCGCTCGCTGCCCCAGGCAGGAGCACAGGTAGGTGGCGGCCGCGGGTAGGGCCGCTCGCGGAGCCAGGGGTGCTGGTGGGGGCGGGGGCGGGTTGTGAAGGAGGGGTAGTGGGGGAGGGGCGGGTCCTGAGGGGCGAGTTGGGAGGGTTGAGGTGGGGGCAGGGTGCTGGGATGGGCCGCGGGGCGTGAGAGAATTGGGGTTCACCGCCTGGGTGGGTGCAGAGAACAGGTTAGCTCGGAATTAAGAGGGACGCAGGATTGTACTGATGAAAGGGGAAAGGAAATGGAATTTGAGGGGTGCTTAGAGGAAAGGAATAGGGGAAGGGGTGGGGTCTTGGGGGCAGGGAATAAAAAAGTTGGAGCTGCGGGCTGTGAAGTTCAGAGACGGCCATGTAGGAAGGGGTTAAGAAGGTTGAGGACTCAAGGAAAGGGATGGATAGATTGATTGGGTTCCTGAAGAGAAACGCGGCCGGGCGAGAGGGAGGGAAGAAAGGATGGTGCAGGAGAGAAGAGTGCAGGGAGGAATGGTGTGGGGATGGGGGGTAGGCAGGCCGTGAAGAGGCTGAGTCTGGCGACGAGGAGCCACATTTCAGAAGACCACAAAAGGAAGGGTATGAGGTCTGAGAGGAGGGGCGCAGAGAAGCTGGGAGTGGGTGAAGGAGGTGAAGATTTTCCGTGTAGGGGTTGGATTTTGTGTGAGAAGCTGGAGAGTTGGTGAGAGTGTAGCGATCCTGGAGAGGCTGGCTAGCTGGGGGAAGGGCTGGAAAGTAGAGATCTGGGTGTGATGTGATCCCCCAGAGCTTGAGGAAGGACCTCCTCCTAGCAGGACCCCCGGAGCTTTAGGCGAGAAGACACGTGGGGAAGTACAAGTTACAGGAAAAAAGAAAGTGGAGAGAATTGAAAATTGAATAATAGCAGTGCCACAGAACAATGATGGTGGAACAATGATGGTGGATGGCTAGTTGGCTAAAGGCAGTTTCTGTTCAGGTTTTTAATGCTAGAAATTTTCTCAAGAATACTACATTTTTAAGTAAACCAAAGGTGTCTATGGCCTTGGGATGAAGGTCACAGCTTGTCAGATGTTTTCCTGTTGTATGGATGTGGCTAATTTCTGCGTTAGCAGAAAGCAGGGAGGAGGCCTCATTATAACTCTGCCCTGGCAGCATTCCCACCAACTCTTTCCTTTCATGGCCACTGTTTTTTATTTTTTCCCTATTCTCCTCATCCTGACTTAAGCCCATGGAGTAGTAGAGGGATCACAGGTAGGTGAGATTAGTTTTTAACATTTTTTCTAATCCTTAATGCTGATGTCATATTTTTATTCTTAAGAAGAGCATCATGCAGTGGAAAACTCTTGAACTTTGGAGTAATTCAGCCCCAAGACTGCGTTCTGGCTCTGCCAGTTCTAACTCTGTTCCTTAATTATGTTACTGTAGTTTTCTGAGCTGCTTCATCTATTAAATGGCAGCAGTGACCTCATAGGATTGATGGTTACCTGTGAGATAGATAACTAGCACAGCACATGGCAACTGGTATATACTTAATAACTGGTAGCCATCACATTCAGCATTAACACCAGTCATTGCTGTGGCGTGCTATTCCTAGGGGACTGTAAACTTAACTTTGCTTACTAAAGTTAGATGTTTTTGCTGGGTATGGTAGGGCACACCTGTAATCGCAGCACTTGGGAGGCTGAGGCAGGAGGATTGGTGTGAGTTGAGACCAGCCTGGGCTACAAAAGTGAGCTCAAGACCAGCCTGAACTGCATAGTGAGACCCTGTCTCAAAAAGACAAAAAAAAAAAAAAAAAATGTTAGATGTTTTCTTATTATTATTATTAACTACAGTGTTACCTTTGGTTGTTTTGTTTTGAGTTACGATCTTGCTGTGTACTTAAGGCTGGCCTTGAACTCACTGTACCTCAGGCTGGGCTTAAACTGGTAATTGCCTTGTCTTTACCTCCGAAGTGCTGGGATAATAGCCATGTGCCACTGCACACAGCTCAGCTCAGTTTTGTTTTGTTTTGTTTTTTTTGCAGGTGGGGGATTGAACTCAGGGCCTTGCACTTGCCAGGCAAGCACTTACTCTGTTTCCCCAGACCCTCAGCTCAGTTTTAACATTATTACCTTCTTTCCTTCCTCCAATTCATGTTATTGATTGATTGATTGGTTGGTTAGTTTTGAGACAGGCAGTTCAGGCTGACCTTGAGCTCATTTTATAGCCTCCCTCATGAAAATACTTCTGCCTCAGCCTCTGGGGTATTTGGATTACAGGCATGCACTACCATGCCAGCTTAAATAATGCTTAAAAGTCTAAAAAGCTGTCACATTTGGGTTATTACCTTGTTTAGTTATGTTATCTTGCCTCTACTCAAAGTTGTAGAGAGCTGAGTTATTTTTGTTTGTTTATTTTTTTGATTTTGTGGGACTGGGGTTTGAACTCATGACCTTTCACTTGCCGGGCAGGCACTTATGCCACGAATCTATCTCCCCGGCCCCCAGAGAGTTGAATTTTTAATGCCATAAGATATTTTGTTTATTTGAAATGGTATGTTTTTGGCTCAATCAGATAGCAGAATATGTAGCATTATACTATTTTGTTGATATTGTAGGTTACAAAGGTACAGTGACCTAGGAGAGCCATCAGAATGTCTGTTAGTCTGTTGATCTAATAGACCTCTAGCTAGTACAGATCTATCTGCACTGGATTTTTTTTTTATTTTTTAAATGGTAGTACTAGGAATTGAATCCAGGGACTTTACACTCATTTACATCCCTGAGCCTTTTTTTTTTTTTTTTGGCGCTACTGGGAATTGAACTCAACCCTATGTTTGCCAGGCAGGCTCTTATTCTACTGAGCTATCTTCCCAGCCCCCTAAGCCTTTTTAAATGTTGTATTTTGAGACAATCTCACTAAGTTGTTCAGGCTGGGCTTGAACTTGTTTTTCTCTTGTCCCAGAGTGCTAGGATTACAAATATCTACCATTATACCACCTGGTCATTATTACCCTGGTACATACTAACTTTTAATTTTCTAATTTATATGTGGTTTTTGCCATGAATAGCTCCTATATAAAGTGGTGATACACACCTGTAATCCCAGCACTTAGGATGCTGAGGGGCAAGAATTGCTGTGAATTCCAGGCTAGCTTGGGTCACACAGAGTGTGCAAGACCACCCTCAATTACGTAGTGAGATCCTCTCTCAAAACAAAAACAAACAAACAAAAAACCTAGGCCCTTTCTCATCAGGGACGGTTTATAATAGGCTACGGTGTATAATAGACTCAAGCAGAGCCCAGTAGAAATGATCTGTGCAGTTTGTCTTACCTTTATGGTTCTTAACTTTGTAAGACTCAAACATGAATTTAATACTCAGAGTATTTTATAGTAACCACAAATTCCCGAGCAGTGCTTCATTGGTAGAATGTAGGTTATATACTAAGTTAGTAATGGAAATCAAAGGTCTCTAGGATCCCTTGAGCTAAAGTCATTTTGTCAAATATAGCAGAATAGAGACCTTGATCTATTACATAGACTAATAATGTGGGTCTGTTTTCTAGGAAATAGTAAACTTTTTTCATTATTTAGAAGTAGAAATAGCATTTGATGAATAATGCAAAGAAAAAATATAGTTGTCACAGTCATTTTTTTGAAAATGATCTCCAGGAGCTGAAACTGCCCAGATTGTGGATAGGGATCAGCATCCATACTCTGGCCCCAAGCTACTTGTGCCCTCTGCTGGATAGGATCATACTTTCAGTATTTTCCTTGGATATCCTCATCTATCCATTGATCAGCCCAGCTATCTGTCCATCTCTCCATCTGTCTCCAAAACCTGTGGAGCATCATTACTTGGGATGAGGATAAGGAACAATACAGACCCCACTTCATTCTTGAGGGTACTCATGTGTGCTGATTTATTGTATTGTGTGATCTTCCATAGAATTTGCCTATTTGAATCAAGTCATTTCTTTCCAGGGCCGTGCTTCTGTCTGCTCTCTGATCTGCAGATAGAGTTGGCTCTAAGTAGGCAAGCACAAGGATAAAGACTAAAGGACAGTGCTTTTTCTCCACATCAGGATTAAGGTCTGTGGGGCTGAAGGAGCCAGATGCTCACTCCTCCAGGAAGGGGAGCTTAGAGTGGTGAGATGTCTCCTTAGCATCTGGCATTGAATGCTGGCAGGAGAACAGTGTGGGTTACAAGAGCTGGCACTGTGTGGGATTTTTTTTTTTTTTTTTTTTTTTTTTTCCCTTTTTTTTTTTTTTTTTTTTTTTTTTTTTTTTTTTTTTTTTTTTTTTTCCCCTTTTTAGTTGTTTAGTTTTTTGTTTTTTTTTTTTTCCTGGTAGTACCAGTAGCAATATACTCTTGTCATCTGCTCTCTTCTACCACCTGCAGAAGGGAATAGCAAGTGGGGGGGAGCCTGCAGCTGTTGCCTGCAAAAGGCTCCTAGCAACGGTATCAGCAGGCCCCGCAACTCAGAGCACTAAATCTTCCAATAAAGGTCTCATCCTTGCTCTCATTCAGTTCAGTTCAGTGAGTATCTCTAGTGCTTACTCAGCACTGGGCCCTGTTAAGCCTGGGAAAGAAATGAATCAAGGGCCTCAGTTTCAGAGAGTTCAGAATTCTGGGCACAGTCACAAGTGAATAGAAAGTACGTGGTGCTAAGTATTGTGCAGAAGGAGATATGGGGTGCCCAGTGAAACCAGCCAAGCATGAACCAGTGCAGGGCTAGGGAAGGAAGGTACCAGTGTTAGTGATGAGGAATTACTCAGGTTAGGGAGGCGAAGATGCTATGGCCAAAGGGAACCGAGCAAGCCCAGTCTGGTGGGACAAGAGTGTGTATGCAGCTCCCTCAGTCGTGGAGAATGGCTGCAGAGCCAAGTTAAGGCTGAAGCATGGGTGAGGCCAGAGCCTCTTTTTCCTGTGCTTTAAACAATTATCTTTGCACGAAACATGGAGAGTACTGATTCCGGGACATAGGACATTGTTTTATCTCCAGAGACTTAGAATGTTTGTTAACATTCGTGAATGACTTCAGGGCCATATTAAGACTGTCTTTTTTTTTTTTTTTTTTTTTTTTTGTGGGACCAGGGTTCGAACTCACGACCTTGCACTTGCCCAGCAGGCACTTGTGCCTCGGAGCTATCTCCCCAGCCCCAAGACTCTGTCTTGATGCAAAAGCAGCTGAATATGTCCACTCTAAAAGTCAGTTAGGGGCCCGGCGGGATGGCTCAGTGCCTGTTTGGGAAAGTTTGGGAAAGTTTGGGTGGCTTCGGGGACCACAGTTCGATCCCCGGCACCACATGCTGTGCCAGACCTGCCCTCAGGGTGGGCTGAGCCGGCCATAAAAATAAATAAATAAACATCCCTGGCACCACATGCTGGGCCAGCTCCAACCCCAGGGCAGGTTTACTCCACCATAACACACAAATAAATAAATGAGATTTAGATTAAATGATATAAATTTTTTTAAAAAAGTCAGTTAGAGGGGCTGGGGAGATAGCTCCGAGGCACAAGTGCCTGCTGAGCAAGTGCAAGGTCGTGAGTTCGAACCTGGTCCCACCAAAAAAAAAAAAAAAAAGTCAGGCTGGGCATGGTAGTACATGCCTATATTTCCAGCACTCAGGAGGCTGAGGCAAGAGGAGTGCTCTGAGTTTGAGACCAGCATGAGCTACATAGTGACTTTAATGCCAGCTTGAGCTACATACTGAGACTCTATCTCAAAAATGAAAAGGGTCGATAAGAATGTTTTAGGGATAATAGTAGACCTATAATATATTGAAATTTTCTTTTCCCTTTAAATTTCTTTAGAAATGAAAATTAAATAGCCTTTATTTAATACCACAACTTCTTGTATATATTCAAATCTCAGGAAAGCATGTATTCATTCCATTTAGTTCTTGGGTTGCAGAAATGCCCAACTTTTTTTTATTGTTTGAGTGTTATTTTTGTTTTTGGATTTAACTCAAAAGTGTCCCAACAGGACCTTAATAAGTGTGATACCTTCAAGGGCTAAAATAGTTTTTCTTTAGCTCTTGTGATGAGGCCTTTATTTGTATATTTTTAAAGAATCCTTTGCTTGTGGTTTATATAAAGTTTAGCAAATGAGTGAGCTTTCTTTGCATAGCTGCCTGCTCAGGGACTGTAACTTGCTAGGGTACTGTGTTATAAACTCTGGATGAATTAAACATGGCATCTCCTCCCAGGGGCTTCAGAGTGGTAGTAGGCTGGCCCAGAACAAATGAGCAGCATAACAAAAAAGTATATAGAAGCCAGGCCTGGTGTCACCTGCCTATAATCCTAGCACAGGAGACCAGTGCAGGAGGATTGCTGTGAGTTTGAGGCCAATCTGGGCTACATAGTATACATTATTAAGTCCAAGGCCAGTCTGAACTATCTAGCAGGACTCTGCCAAAAAAAAAAAAGTGTGTGTAGAAGATGCCAAGCTAGGAAGGGAGTTCTTTCTAGTGGGGTTTCCCCCATATGTAAATTATTTTATTTATTTATTTAGAGACAGTCTTGTTTTATAGCTCAGGCTGGCCTTGAACATACTGTGCAGCACAGGCTTGCCTTGAACTCACAGCAGTCCTCATAAGTGCTAGGACTATAAGCATGTACCACCATACATGGCTCTGGCTGTATTTTTTTTTTTTTTTTTTCATTTAGGTATTTGGTATAGGGTCTCACTATGCAGCTCAGATCCTCCTGTTTTCAGCCTCCCCAGCACTGGGATTCCAGGCATGCACTGCCATGCCCCTGGACTCAGTTGCCAGCTCAGTGTGCCCTGAGAGCAGGGCTGGGGATTGAATGCTGGTCTCTGCACTTGCCAAAGCAAATGGTTAGACTGCTGAGCTATCTTGCCAGCCCTGTGACTGTATTTTTAAATAAAATGAAAGTTTTAAATTTCTGCGATTTTAGGGGATATAGCTCAGCACCATAAGCACCTGCCTGGCAAGCACAAGGTTCAGAGTTCGATCCCTGGTACCACCAAAAAAATAAAAAATAAAAAAAAATAAATTTCTGCGATTTTAATAGTTTCATAATGCTCCATGAAGTGGTTAATTTTTGTAGTAATGCTCTAATTTGTTGGACTTTCATGTTGTTTCCAGTTATTTATACTGCCATGAAATTACTTATAAAAGAATTGACAGTGACATCTGTGATAACTTCAGGGTGCATTTTATAAATGAGGTTTGAATGATGAATGCATCATAAGATAAAAAAGTAGGAAGGGGCATTCCATAGGGCTGACTAGATAGCTTAGTGGACTAAAGCACCTGCTTAGGCAGAGAGTGATGGCCAGGGTTTGATCTCTGGTGTGCCTTGCCAGCCCCACCCTTGGGATGTACTGAGACACCAATTGAGACTGTGCATGGTGGCACATGCCTGTAATCCCAGCGGTTGGGAGACTGAAAACAGGATTACTGTGAATCCAATCTATGTAGTCAGAACCTGCAAACCCTATGCCAAACACATTTTCAAAAAAAAGGAAGGAGCATTCCAAACAGAGTCAGGCAGCCTCAGGTTCCAAAATTCACGGGCATAGCTTCCTCCATTCTGACCTCAGGGCTACCCAGTAGGCTCGCAAAACTTTGGGTACGATGCAGTGAAGTTTCAAGTTCTAGATAGCATATTAATTGGATCTGCTTCTGTGTGTCTTGCTTTCACAGTCACAACGACGCAATGTCTTACTACCTCAACTCAGAACAGCACCTGGACCCAGGCCCCATCTATGTGAGGGAGAACAGGCAGCTGCACATGGTCAGCCTGGCCCATAGTGGCGTCAGGAGCAGCCTAAAGAGACCAAGTCCTTTCAGACTGTTTCCCAAAGGCTTTTCTGTGGAGCTTTGCATGAACAGAGAAGATGACACTGCACAGAAAGAAAAGACTGATCACTTCATCTTCACATATACCCGGGAGGGGAATCTCCGCTACTCTGCCAAATCCCTCTTCAGCCTCGTCCTGGGCTTCATCTCTGACAATGTGGATCACATTGATTCTCTCATCGGCTTTCCTGAGCAGATTGCTGAAAAGCTCTTCTCGGCTGCTGAAGCCAGACAGAAATTCACACAACCAGGTGCAGGGCTGCGGGCTTTACAGAAGTTCACAGAGGCCTATGGAAATCTGGTGCTCTGTTCCCTGTGCTTGCGGAACAGGTGAGAGTTCTTAGGAACTTGAAGATTTTAAGAGTTGTTTATTCTGTTGAGTTCTGGGAGTTTGAGACCTTTCCTCATCAAATAATGAATGTAGTGCTTCAATTTGGAACTTCCAAATATAGAATAGTAGGCCAATTTAGAAAATAGCAGCTTTATTACCTACTTTTCTCCCACACTACACTTAAATTTCTTATGAAAATACTTTATGAAGGCTGATTGCTGCAATTCCACCAGTGGGTAGGAAATATTTTGCAACCAGCTTTCCTAATAAGAGAAATCAGAGAAGACCACATGTGAGATGGGTGTGATGGCACACATTTGTAACCCTAACATCCAGGAAGCTAAGGAAGGAGAATCCAAATTCAGAGCCAACTTGGGCCATATAGCAAGACCCTGTCTCAAAAAAAGGTATGAAGATAAATAGCCAGCATTCTTGGCCTTGTTTCAGATGTGTTTGTTTTTAAGACAAGGTTAGGCTGGCTGGCTACATAGTGATGATCCTCCTGCCTTAGGCTGTAGGGTGCTAGAATTACAGGTGTGCACCATCATGCTCCCGGTTCAATCTGTCTTTTTTTTTTCTCCTGTATTAGGAATTGAACTCTGGGCCCTGCGCTTGCCAGGCAGGCACTTATTCTACTGGGCCATCTCCCCAGTCCTCCCTCCCTTCCTCTCTTTCTCTCTCTCTCTCTCTCTCTCTCTCTCTCTCTCTCTCTCTCTTTCTTTCTTTGTATTTTAAGGAAGGGTCTACAGGGTGTTCAGGGTCTCACTACTATATCAGATTCATAGTGATCTGCCTGTTTACAACCACCCAAGAGCTGGAAATACAGGCACCTGCTGCCATGCCCATTCTTGTTTTTTTTTGAGACAGGTCTTACTGTGTAGTTCAGGCTGGTGTTGAACACACAGCAATCCTGCTTCAGACTCCGAGTGCTGGGATTACAGGCACTGTTTCCATTTTAAGATTAGTGGAAATTTACTATTAGATACAAAAGTGACCTAAAAAGTTGAAAAATTCTCTAATAAGGTAGATGCTTTTTTCTTGTAATTTACTTATGTTCGTATGCTTTTACGTATTCAAAATTTTATTCTACTGTTATGTAAAAACACATTCAGGTGGGGCATAGAGGCACATGCCTGTAGTGAGTAGTAGTACTGAGTTCAAGGCCAGACTGTGGTACATTATGAGACCCTGTCTCAAAAGAAAGGCAGTCAATCAAAAAAGACCACTATAAACAATTCAAACAGAATCATGGAGAGGGTTAAAGCCTCCCTTTTACTTCATCTCCTCTTTACTACTAGCACCCCTTTCTGTCATTCCAGAAGTATTGTCTTTATTTATATGCTTTGTTACACAAGCAACTGCATACACTGATAGACAGACACCTTGCCTTGTTCACATCACTTGGAAATCATGTATTGTAAATATTGGAGACCTTTAAAATAGATTTATATTGTACCATCACTATCTTTTTATTATTAGAAACTGTAAAAGGCAGCTTATAGATGCATAGTTAATAGTACCAGTGAAATGAGATCAGATAAAAAGTGTGTAATAAAAGCCATACCAGAAAACATAAGCTAAATGTATATTATATTGTATAAATAATTGGCCTAATGGTTTTGCCATAAGCCAGGTATTGTACTTTTTTTAAAAAAGGCATAAATATATGCTGAAAATAACAATGTTGAGATTCATAGTTAAAAAGCTCTACCTTCAGTGGTCTTGGTCCTGGCAGGACCTGCATTGCCAGCACTGGGAAGAAGAATAACCTTGTCTCAGTGAAATCATGATATTCATCATAGTTACTATTAAATACATATTTTGCTTCTTTTTTTAAATTTTAAATTATGTTACTCATAGAAAAATCACAATTGTGAAAAATAGCATTATACAAGTATACCTTGTTTTAAAGTTACTTTGTAAAAAGCATACACTACTTGGGAAATATATATATATTTTTTTCAAATTCTTAATCCCACCATAGTATTAATTTTCAAATTTTACATATATATATATATATATATATATATATATATATATATATATATGTATATATACATACATACATACACACACACATACATTTGGGAATATGTTTTCTGCAACATTTTTCATCATGAACTTTTGTAGCTTAAGTGTTTCTCATGCTTTTTTTTTTTTTTTTGTCTTTTTGTGACAAGGTCTGGCCATGCTGTTCAGGCTGTCCTTGAGCTCACTTTGTAGCCTAGGCTTGTCTCAAACTTGCAATAATCCTCCTGCTTCAGCCTGGAATTATAGACATGTGCCACCATGCCCAGCCTCTCATGCATTTGAAAACTTTTTTTTTTTTTTTGCAGAACAGGGGATTGAACTTAGGTCCTTGCATTTTGCTGGGCAAGCACTTATCCTACTGAGCTTCCCAGCCTCTGAAAACACTTTATTAAAAAAGAAAACACTGTTCATGTGTTTGTTCTCATGGTCAGGTTGGTCATATTGTTATAAAACTAGTACTTCATTCATGTTTGATGAACATATCAATTAGGGTAGCATTTCTGGAAAGCAGCTTGGTAATTTATAGTAAGAGTCTTAGCTAGATGTGATGGCACTTGCCAATAATCCAGCACTCAGGAGGCTATGGGAAGAAAATGGCTGCAAGTTCAAGGCCAGCCTACCCTGCATGGTGAATTCAAGGCTAGCCTGGGCTACACAGGGATAGCCTGTCTGAAAAACAAAACAAACAACCAAAAAAACCCATCTGTTGCAGTCTCTAATTATAATAGGAAATGAGAACAAATCTTTTTTGTACCAGTGCTCATTGTAACACTATTTGTACAGTTGAGAATCTAAAAACCAAATGTCTACTATAGGGAATTTGTTAAAGCAAATTGATATAGTCATCTGATAAAGTATTATAGAATTGTTAAGATAATATTTTAGGATCATTTAAAATGTTTAATAAGGACCAATGAGATGGCTTAGTAGTCTAAAGTGCTTGCTTAGGCAAATTTAAGCAACCTCAGAGATAGTGGTTTGATCCCCGGCATCACATGCTACGCCAGCCCCACCCCCAGGATAGGCTGAGGGACCGTAATATAAAAAAGAAAAAAAATGTTTTAATAAGATGATCATAATGTGATAAATAAAAAAAAGAACAGTACATGCTATAAGATCCAGTTGTTTTTCTTTTGTGTGTGTGCATGTCCATGTATACACATGCTTGCTGTACTGTTATCACTAAGCTGTGCTTGCAGCCCCAATTTTTTATTTTTACTTTTTATATATTTATTGCATATATAAGGCAAAAAAAAAAAAAAAATCCCAAAATGTAGTCTAGATCATGGGATTGCAGTGAGTTTTATTTTCTTTATACTTTTTTTATATTTAATACTTTCGGGGCCCGGCAGGATGGCTCAGTGGTCTAAAGCGCCTGCTTGGGAAAGCTTGGGCGGCTTCAGGCACCTTGGTTCGATCCCCGGCACCACATGCTGCGCCAGCCCTGCCCTCAGGGTGGGCTGAGCCAGCCATAAAAATGAGTGAATAAATAAAGGTTCTGAAACAAGGAAAAAAAATAAATAAATAAAATTATATTTAATACTTTCCCCTCCAGTAAGCATGTATTATTTTTATTTATTTATTTTGTAGTACTGAGGATTGAGCCTAGTACCTTCACATTGAGCCATATCCCCAGCCCTTTTTAATTTTAAGACAGGGTCTCACTGTTTGCTTAGGCTGGCCTCCAACTTAACACCTTTCTGCCTCAGCCTCTCAAGTACCTGGTATCATAGACATATGCTTGTGCTAAGCAGGAATGTATTGATTACATCTATTATCAGAAAGTATAGAGAATATTTTTAACACAATTTTTTGGATCATATTTTATTGCAGTAATTTCAGACTTCACTATCATCTTGAGATATGAGTGGATTTTTTAGTTGTGATCAAAGTCTTTTTTCTCCTTTTGATTCCTCAGAGAGAAACTAAAAGGCAGGAGGTTTGGGGTTACATTTGCAATCCAGAGCTGAAGCGGTAGCAACCTAGTTTTACCAGTACAAAACAGGGTCTGATTATAAGGAGTAAGCTGGAGAATAGAATTGAAAAAATTGCTCTCTTGGGTTAGGTCACAGAGATATCTGCCAGGAGAAGCAGCCAGCGTCTCTGCAGCTGGCTTCCAACCCCTTAAAACACTCTCCTCTCAGGTTGAAACCCCAGTGATTTTTAATCCCACTGGTGGTCACAGGGAAGCACCAGGGATTTCCTTAAAATGTCACCTTGTATTACTGTATAATAATAGAGTTTAATAGAGCCTTTGAGATGCCATGTGTTTTTTAAATACCATTTGTGTTTTAATTCTGAAAAGCCCTATTTTTCTAGGTGGAAAAATTGAAGCTCAGAAAGCTTAGTATGATTTTCTCACAATCACACAAGTAATTAGGGCAGTTGGAATCTAAAAACTCAGGTGTCTGGAAATTAAATATGTCTTTTTCTATTTCCTCTCTACCACACTGTTTTGATCCTTTCCAGATCAAAGATTAGTCGGAAGACTAGTTGCAAACAAGAGTCTGGAGCTCTGTGATTGGAAGGTGGATGGTAGCAACTTTATTTGCAATAGAGTCAAAATAAGGCCAAGTAAATAAAGCTCATTTGTGTATCCAAGTGAGCAGTATGGGAATCTGCAGTTGGGGTTTTAGTAGTTCAAGCAGTCTGTACCTAGCAGTCAGGCCAGTGATTGTTTGAAAACTGTACCTTTTTTTTTTTTTTTTTTTATGTACATCTAATTTTGGTTGTGAGTAAGAAAATGCTTCTTACCCTCTGATTATTCTTTTTTTCTCTCTCTTTTTGATTATTCTATTCTGTCTGGCAGTTATGATCCTTCTGGCAGAAGAGACATGAACTTTTTAAAATTTGTTTTGGGGGTTTTATTTGAGACAATAGCTCTTTATGTAGTTCATGCTGGTCTTTAACTCATAGTGATCCTCCTACCTCAGCTTCCCAAGTGCTAGGGTTAGCAGATATGTGCCATCACACTGAGAGCTCTTTTTTTTTTTTTTTAAGAGATCTCTCTAATCCAGGGTGATCTTGAACTTGGCCCTGTTCTACCATGCCCAGTGAAAAATTAACTCTTAGAACATCTTCCATCTTGCTGTGGAAACTTTTAAGACTTTGAGAGCAAAGAGCAGAGATGGACATGCTCATGTTCCCTAGTTTTAGAATTTTTGTCTTTCCTGGATCTTGTCACTTAATTCCTCTCATCTTATTGAACTCATCTGAAATAGGTGGAAAACTGCAAGGTAGACGGAGCCTGGCTGCCTGTGGCATGCTATTGCAGTCTCCCTTTTCTTTCCAGAGGCCTCCCTCACACATCCTGATAACAGCCTGGTAATTGCTGCCATGTAATCAGGTTGCTGGTGGCTTCTCACACTAGCCACCTGGATGAGTGTCAGCTTTGTATGCTTTTGTGTGAAGTTAACAGGATAACAAGTCCAATGGAGTGAAGAGGTGCTCAAGCTTGTCTTTGACAGCAAAAAGATAAAATTAAGATCTGCCAGATATCTTAGTACTATATGGTGAATATATAGATTAGACCCACAGTTCTTGTTTTTTTTTTTTTAGTTTTCAGATCAGATCACTAGAAATTGTACCTTAGATAAAAAGTAACTTTATTTTTATTTCATTTACTTATTTATTCATTCTTTTTGGGATGAGTCTAGCTATGCAACTCAACCTGGCCTTGAACTCATGGCAGTCTTCCTGTCAGCCTCTTGAGTGCTAGGAATTACAGGTGCATGTCACCATGCCCAGCTAAAAGGCAACTTTAGAAGAGTAATAAAAAGTGAATATCCTGTAGTGTTAAATTCTCAAGTAAAGGTTCTGATGCTCATGTTAACTAAATAAATGTTTTCTCTTATTTTTATTTTTTTATTTTTAGGAAAGGGTCTACAGGGTGTTCAAGGTCTCACTACTAGATCGAACTTGTAGTGAGCCACCTGTTTACAGCTTCCCAAGAATTGGGATTACAGGCATGCACCACCATACCCAGTCCTAATTAGTGTCTCAGCATGCCCCAGGGGTGGGGCCAGCACAGCAGGCCTGGGGATTGAACCCTAGCCCTGCACATGCTTGCAGGCATGTTAATCCGCTGAGCTATTTGGTTGGCCCAGTGATTTGTTTTATATGCAGAGTTTATCCCACCATCATGTGCAAAGACTTTCAAGGTGTATATTAATTTAAAAATTTAGGTTGTGCTTAGATAGTCACCAATGAAGTCTGCCTGTTACATAGTATGTGGGATGATGGAATGCTGACTGTGGTACAGACACAAATTAAACATTTGTACTTAAAGAAAGAAAAGGCATATAGTCTCCACACTCAGGAGGCTGAGGCAGGAGAATCACTACGATTTCATCACCAGCATCAGCTATCTAGTGAGTTCAAGGCCAGCCTCAACTACATACATAATGAGACCCTGTCTTTAAAAGCCCAAAACATAAAAACAAGTAAAAGAAGAAAAAGAAAATCTGCTCATTATTTTTCACATACCACAGATACCTGGTGATTTCAGAAAAGCTTGAGGAGATTAAGTCTTTCCGAGAGCTGACCCGCCTGGATCTTTCCTGTTGCAAACTTGGAGATGAACATGAACTCCTAGAACATCTCACCAGTGAAGCCCTGGCCAGGTACTGTCCTGCTGTCACTTGTCAGTGAATTATTTTCATTTTTTTCAAAGCATATTCTAATGAGATCATCTTCCAAAATGTGAATTATTTCTAGTCCCATTTTGTTTGCTAATTTATTTTTCTAAAATGTTTTCTGTCTTCATTTGGTATAAATTGGACAACTCTTAGGACAGTCAGTTACTTGTTTGTTCTAAACAGCCTTTATTTCAACATACAGTAGTCGCACTTTTTCCCTTTATTCATCCTAATTTATTGTAGTAAAAGATGAAAAAAATCATACCATTTCTCACAGTTATTACTGTGCTATTTTAGCTATCACTGAACTATATATTATAAAGAAAATGAACTATTTTTTATTAGTGTCATTTTCAGTATAGTTACATTTGTTTGAAGGAGAATCAACTCCCCAAAACATGTATATTTGGTATATATATACTAGATCCTGATCTCCTGATCATTTTTTAGTTCCTCCTTGTCCTCTCCCCTTTTAGAAAATGAACTATTTTATTTCTGTTTTTTTAAGGTGTTTGGTTGTTGCAGGGTCTCACTATGCAGCTTGGACTTGTGATGATCCTCTTGCTGAGATTACAGGCATGCACCACTACGCCTGGACTCACTGGCTGGCTTGGCATACCTAGGGGCAGGGCTGGCATGGCATGTGGTGCTGGGGGTTGAGCCCTGGTCCCTGCGCTTGCCTAAGCAAGTGCTTAGTCCACTGAGATATCTTGCTGGCCCAAAAATGAACTATTGAATATAACCAGTTATTTTCAGGGCCATAATTTAAAGCAGTGGTTGAGTTCATGTAGTTTGCAAGCTGTCAGGTAATTTCAGATTGTTCATCCTGGTTGGCAGAGCAGAGGCCAGATGGACCTTGTGTGTGTTCATCAACATCCACAAAGATCACACACCTGCACCTGATCTACTGCAGGGCACCATGACCTTGATGTACCAATCTCAAGTTAGCTGGATGAATGGGGTTATGAATACTGTTTAGCAGAGTCCAAAAACCTAGACTCCTAAAGCTGGTTAGAATGAGAGGCTTGCTTTACAAAGGGAATTCTCAAAAGGGCTCTTTAGCAGGCTTTCCTGACATATTTAGAATGCATTTAATTATCACATAATTTATCCATAAAGCAGCTTTTGTGTTGAACATGGTATATTTATCCCCCTAGTAAACCCCCTGTTTACCTCATTACCTTATTTCTGTGGTCCCCCTTGCCATTAAAATTAGTACTACAGGACTATAGATTACCTCCAGAACTGAAATGGTTCTAAAAGAGCCTTTATTTTCTTCAGTAAGTAGGTGTGAAATAATAGCAATACAAGGTATTTTATACTTAAATAAAATACTACAAAGTTTGTTCTTAAACTGTTTGTGAATTTTGTTTCCTTAGTGTAACTCAACTTCACCTGAAGGATAATTGTTTATCTGATGCTGGAGTGCGGAAAATGACAGCACCAGTTCGTGTGATGAAGAAAGGCCTTGAGAACCTAATGTTGTTAGACTTATCTTGTAAGTTTTCTGAGTAGTTCTGATTATTATTGAGAGAATGTCTTTAGTGATCATCTAGTTCTTCCTCTTTGTTTCAGACTGTTGAAGGAAAGAAAGCTGGCCCTCTGAGGTACTGTAGCAAGCTAATGACAGAGCAAGGCTAAATCCAAAGGCTCTGACTCCTGGCCCAGTACCTCAGCTTGTTGCTTCTTCCAGTCAGCAGAGAAAGCCCTCACATATCATCCATGCCGCTCACTGTGTGCACACAGGGCAACTTGCCTGCCTGCCTGCCTGCCTTCCTTTCTTGACAGCTTTCTTTCTCACTGTGGTATACATAAAGAACATCTGGCTGTTTTTCTTCAAATCTCTGATCCACAGTGTCTGGGTCCTTTTTTTGTTGGTATTTACTTAGTAAAAAACTGAATGAACCCACAGGTATTATTTATTATTATTATTATTATTATTATTATTATTATTATTATTATTGCCATCTCAGCCTGCCCTGGGGGTGGGGTTGGCGTAGCATGTGGTGCTAGGGATTGAACTGTGCTCCCTGCAGTTGCCTAAGCTTTCCTAAGCAGGCGCTTTAGACCACTGAACCATCTCGCCAGCCCGAACCCACAGTTATTATGCAGAACTAACTAGATATGGACTTCAATGGTAGGAAATCAACAGATTGTTTTAGCATTTGAGCATCTGTTGACCCTATGGCAGGACACTGTGGTGCCAGAAAACAAAAAGAAAAGGCCAGGGGTGTGTCATCACAGGGTCTTCTTGCTCTGCCACTTCAGTTGCTTTTTAACCCTCTAAGCCATATAAATGACAGTGATGGATGCCATGTCATGTATCCCAAGGAGGTAAATTGTTGGACTTTATTTATTTGTTTGTTTGTTTGTTTGTTTATTTTGCCAGACTGGGGTTCGAAATCACGACCTTGCACTTGGCAGACAGCACTCTGCCACAGAGCTATTTCCCCAGCCCCTGTTGGACTTCATTATCTTTTTTGTATCTGTGCTGTGCCAGGCACATAGCTTACATGTGAGAGGATAGTGCCAAATGTCCTTTGAGAAGATGATAAATAAACATTTCTGGAATACAAGTTAGAGTAGTATCAGCTTCTGTAGCTAAGCACCATTGAAAATTTTCTTTTAATAAAACGGTTTTTACTTCAGAAGTACATTGCTCCCGAATAAACATAGTGGATCATCTAGGTAGAGGTTTATGTATGCTATTTTCATATGGATTCAAAGTAAACCCTTTGGGATAATTGTCTGATTTACAGACTTTTCTGTTCATCCCAGCTCTTCTGTGGTTAGAGCTGTGAACAACCTTCAGGATCACATAGTGTGACTGCTTCATGTTATAAATAGAGAAAATAAGACCCCTAGATTTAGTTTACTCCAAAAAGTTTGCCTACTCAGTATTTTGTAGTTTATGATTTCCTGGATTTTTTTTCTGAGCTGATGGTTGACATTTTAGCAGCAGTTATATTGTAATGAAATGCTGCCTTGTTTTGACATCTAGGTAACCCTGATATCACAGATGCAGGAATTGGATACCTCTTTTCTTTTAGAAAACTAAACCATTTAGATATCTCTGGAACGGGACTCAAGGTAGGACTTGTAGTTTCTTTTATTTTTCTAAATGTATTTCATTTATTTATTTAGGTTTTATTGAGATAAGGTCTCACTATGCAGCTCAGGCTGGTATTGCCAGATGGCCTTGAAGTTATAGCAGTCCTCCTGCCTCAGTCTCTGAAGTGCTGGGATTATAGAACTACACCCAGCTCTCTAAATTTATAATTTGATATTTTGCTTGAGCTAGTTGGTGTTCAGAAAGGGCTGGTATTTATTTGCTATTGAGCATAAGAAAGAATCAGTTGAATGTGTTCACATTTCTGTTCTTTTTTCCTTGTTTAGGATATCAAAACTGTCAAGCACAAACTTCAGACTCACATAGGTCTTGTTCATTCCAAAGTGCCTTTGAAGGAATTTGATCATGGTAACTGCAAGACAGAGGGCTGGGCTGACCAGGTACTCCAAATGCTTATCTCCTACCATTAAAATGGCTTTACATTTTAATTCTAAGTGTGTTATCTAGCATATCAAACAGTGATCCTCTTTATATTCCTCAGTTGAGTTGTTTTTCTCTTTATAGCAAGAAGAGACACAATAATACATTACCAACCCATGGAGTTAATGTTGAAAGCCAGGCCTCATACCTCATTCTCTGATCACTAGATTGTGTCCCTTCTTCATGGACCTGGGAGAAAATGCCACTTTACAGATGACTCAAAAAATAAATGCATCTGGCTTAATATACACAAACTAGTGTGACCCTCATAAGTATTCAAAGTTGACTCCTCCATGCCATAAACACTGGTGGTTATTCCATCATGTGTGTTCTGGATCAGCTCCAAGTGCCCCTGCACCATTGCCTCCCTACTGTCTCCCACCTCACCTCCAGGGAGGTGATGCTTTGTTAGGCAGTCGAGTAGATCCACTATCCCCCCTGCATCCCAGCACCCATGGGAGGGATCCAGGACAGAATAGCTTGATGATTACTCTAGGTGTCTACCAGGAAACAGTGATTATAAGTGTCAAGAGGGAAGGGCACTGACCACAGAGAAACTGGATTATCTTGCACTGCACTGCTTGGCTACTTTCTGGCCTATTTAAGCCTGTGCTTTACAGTGTTGAATAAACCCAGTCAGAGAAAGCCTCCAGGCAACTTGGGGCAGATGTGATAGTCATCGCAGAATTCATGCAGTTCAGTAGCAGCTTATAAGGTGGAGACAGCACAGGCTATGGTTCAGACTCAGACTTGGGATTCTGACTCAATAACCTAAGTCATATAACTAAAGGCAAATTTTAGTCTTTGTTTCTTCATCTCTGAAATGCAGAAACTAGGACTTCTCACAGAACTTGAAAGGATCAAGTAAAACACCCACTGGCCAGAAAGTAAGTTGATAAGGCTGGTTGGTGCCCCTCATGTCATCTAACCTCAGTAGGGCACCCTAAATTTGGTGGCATTGCTTTGTGTTATCACTTGTCAGTACCCATTAAAACTGCTTCCCTCTGGTCTCAGTGGATGATGAAGACAATGAGCCTATCTAACCAGGTTCTACTTCCTTGTCTATTTCTGGCTAAAAGTTTTTCCACTTCTTTAACAGTGTTGTACTTTCCTCTGAGTTAAAAAAGAATAGATACACCGCTTTATTTCAGTAACTAGTTCTTTTTTCCTTTCCCCTTTAAAAAAAGAAAAAAAAAAAAAATATATATATATATATATATTTATATATATATATATATATTCCCAAAGATCTCCAACTTCTGCTGTGATACTTAATAATTATTTTCGCCTACTTCTGTGACTCAGGTGTCACATTCTGATGGCTGTTTTATTTATTTCAGTGTATCAACTATCACCCTTTCCCAGTGTAGCTCTGTATTGTTTGCTTGGTTGGTTTTTAGAGACAAGGTCTCTCTATAGTCCAGATAGGCCTTGAACTCATTGTGTAGCTCTAAACTGGCATTTTTATTCTCATTAGTGTATCAACAGGTTCAGTTGATCTTCCTTATTATACCTGGGAGGTAACATCAAAGAGTATACAAGCCGTGTTTACTAAGTGCTTTCTGTATGCTAGGCTGTGCTAAATGCAGTGTGCATGTTCCTTAACCCCGTCACAACTCTGTAGAATGTCCTGTTATTAATCCCTATTTATCAGGTAAAAAAATTGAAATTTGGAAATTGAATCTCTTGTTGAGGGTCTCCTGGCTAGCCAGCTCTAGAGTTTATTCTCAGATTATACTGTAGTGCTCTGTTTCCTGAAAATTTTTTCTTGACTGTCTTTGTGATTGTTTTTTTTAATTATTTATTTATTTATTTATTTATTTATTTATTTATTTATTTATTTATTTTTTCTTGTTTCAGAACCTTTGTTTGTTTATTCACTCATTTTTATGGCCGGCTCAGCCCACTCCGAGAGCAGGGCTGGCACAGCATGTGGTGCCGGGGATCGAACCGTGGTCCCTGAAGTTGCCCATGCTTCCCTAAGCAGGCGCTTTAGACCACTGAGCCATCCCACCAGGCCCCTGTGATTGTTTTTTTACATGTTAGAAAAGGTAAGCTCAGCGAGATAGCTCAGCAGTCTAAAGTGCCTGCTTAGGCAACCATGGTTTGATCCCTGGCACCACATGCTGTGCCAGCCCCATCAGCAAGGCAGGCTGAGCCAGCCACAACATAAATAAATGAAGTTTGTTTTTTTTTAAAAAAAAGAAATGGTAGGGACTGGGGAGATAGCTCCATGGCGCAAGTGCCTGCCTGGCAAGTGCATGGTTGTGAGTTCAAACCCCAGTCCCACAAAAAAAAAAAAAAAAGAAAGAAAGAAATGGTAAATGCAACATTCTTGTTGTACTTCGTAAATTAAAATGATCATGTACTTTTCTTTTATTTTTATCTATTTTTTATTCAGTCAAATGCTCAAAAGAATTCATAGTAGCTGGGGCTGGGGAAATAGCTCAGTAGAATAAAGCGCTTGCCTGGCAAACACGGGATCCTGAGTTCAATCTCTAGTACCACACACACAAAAAAAAGAATTCATAGTAGCTTATAACAGAAATGTATCTTTTTAACAATTGAAACGATCATGACTTCTTACAAGAACATGAAAATGTATTTTATACATGTGAATGTTTGAGTTATAGCTTGTGTGTTTTAAGGCACAAGAGGTTTCTGGGAATAAATGCAAAGGATTATGGCTAAGGTTTTAAATTTTAGTACTGTTTTTATTTTCAGGATATACAACCTATTTCTAGCTTGAAATAAGGATATGAATAGACAGTTGACTTTGTAGACTTGACTTGAGTCTTACAGATATGTACATCCTAATGTTTTCTGATTCAACTCTTGCATGAGAACAGAAAATCCAGACTTGACTTGGTTCTTGTTTTTAATCACTAAGTATTCAAAATAGTGTTTACCACAGAGATTTGTGTTTATATAAAGGGAAGAAAAAAGCTTGAGAATAAAAGTTGAAAATTTTATTTGAATTCACATCTTTCTAAATAACCTTTTAGGTTGTTCTGCAGTGGGATCGGTTGGTTGTGGAAGCCTTGAAGCCAGCAAGTGTCTCAGAACCTCGAATGACACCTCAGTACTTTTGTGAGAAGCTCTCTTTTCTTTTGGGCTTTTTGCCCTGGGGTTTTTGCATCCTTAAAGTGATCAGTGCGCCATCTCTCAGTGATAAAACCATGGTAGACTCAGCACTTGGGAGTCTGAGGCAGGAGGATCAGTGTAAGTTTGAGACCAGTCTGGGCTGCAAAAATGAGGTCAAGGCCAGCCTGAACTGCATAGCGAGACCCTGTCTCAAAAAGCCAAAAAAAAAAAAAAAAAAAAAAAAAAAAAAAAAAAAAAAAAAAAAAAAAAAAAAAAAAAAAAAAAAAAAAAAAAAAAAAAAAAAAAAAAAAAAAAAAAAAAAAAAAAAAAAAAAAAAAAAAAAAAAAAAAAAAAAAAAAAAACCCAAAAAACTAGTATTCCATACATAGCTTAAGAATTAAGTTCACACTTAGCTTCGAGTACCAGCACCAGGAAATTAGCTTTTTATAATTTATAGCCTGTATCTTGTTCTAAGATTGGTGGTAGTACAACATACAACATAGCACAGTATGGTTCTGAAGACTTCAAAGAAATCAAATGTAACAAAAAAGTGAAAACAGTGTTGGAGATACAGCTCAGTGGCAGGTGCCTTGCTTAGCATGCTGGAGATGGGGGGTGTGGGGGGAACAAGAATCCACATGTCCATCAATAGATGAATAAAATATAAGAAAAGGGGATTTTGTTAAAACTGTGTGTCAAAAAATATGATTGTTCTGGGAGGTTTCCAAAGTAGTCAGATGAATAGTAAAAGTAGGTTTTGGGAAGAGGAAAGAATATGAAGGTACAGAGTAGCAGTATTTACTACTGTTTAACCATTACAAAGTTTCAGTTTTGGGGCAGATAAGATAGCTCAGTGGTCTAAAGTGCCTGCTTAGGCAAACTTAGGCAGCTACTGGAGACCATGGCTTGATCCCCAGCACCATAGCCTATGCAAGCCCTGCCTTCAGGGCAGGGTGAGAAGGACTAAATAAATAAATAAATACTAAAAAAAAAAGTTTCAGTTTTGCGAGAGGTTGGGAGGTAGATGGTAGTGGTGATTGCACTGTGTGGATGTGCTTAATACCACTGAACTGTACACTTAAACATAGTTGAGATGTTACTTTGTTTTTTTTAATCTTTTTTTTTTTTAACTTTATGTTATGGCTGGTTCAGCCTGCCCTGGAGGTGGGGCTGGCATAGTATGTGGTGCCAGGGATCGAACTGTGGTCCCCGTGGTTGTCTAAGCTTGCCTAAGTGGGCACTTTAGACTGCCAAGCTATCTCGCCAGCCTGAGATGTTAAATTTTATGTTGTATACATTTTACTATAATTTTATTTGATTTTGTTTTTATTTATTATTATTATTTTGTGTTTAGTACAGGGTCTCACTATGTAGATCAGACCCATAGTGATTCTCCTGTTTTCAGCCTCCCAGGTGCTGAGATAACAGGTACAAGCCACCATGCCCAGTCTCAATCGCCATGTGCCCTAGGGACGGGGCTGGTGGGGCATGTTGGGTCGCAAGCCCCAACTGCTGCACTCTGCCTAAACAAGTGCGTTAGTCTGCTGAGCTATCTAGCCGGCCCTTACTTTTATTATCATCATTTAATATATATTTACAGAACATAATGATCACACTTATTGCGGGGATTTTACCATAATTTTAAAAGGAATAAGGTGACAAAATCAAAGTGAAAGAAATACGAAGGTAGCAAAATAAACATTCAAGGTGTACCTGAAGGTTCAAAATAAGGCCATATTTTTGCCTCTGTATCACTCTTATACAATAGGTGTGTGTGGATTTTTTTTTTTTTTTTTTTTTTTTTTTTTTATGGCTGGCTCAGCCTGCCCTGGGGGTGGGGCTGGTGCAGCATGTGGTGCTGAGGACTGAACCATGGTCCATGAGGTTGCCTAGGCTTTCCTAAGCAGGCACTTTAGACTGCTGAACCATCTTGTCAACCCAAGGTTTTTATATTCTTAAAATGATGAAGAAGCTGAATCTAGACAAGTCACTTGCCCATGCTCATTTACCAGAATCTTACATGCAGCCATACCTTCTTCAGTGTGTGCTGACTTACATGCCACACAACAAAATACGTTGGCTCCAGTATTCACATGTGCAGGCCCTTCTGCTTCCCCTTGGGTCAACTCTAGCCTTAGCATGCTGGCTTAGTAATGTCACACCTGCCCCTGTTATTGTTCTAGATCCAAATCGAGCACTAGTGGGAGCCTCAAAGATGTGTGCACTGGCAGACACCCACATGAACTCTTCTGGGAAACTCCAGTTCTACAAAGAGAAAGCCCTGGACTGCCATGGGCCATTGTTAAAACATGAAGCGTCCTCCAACCCAGAGTCAAAGAACAAGAAGAGAACTTTTGAGGAGTCAGAACAGGAACAGAATAATTCTTCTCAGGCTTCAAAGCAGAAGTATGTATGTCTTACTGTGGAAGACTGGGACTTACTAAACTCCTACTGACTGGCAGATAAAAGTTGCTTTTCTATGTTCAACTCTAGTGTGTAAAGAGGGGACTGATAATTTACATTTTGTTTGAATTTACCTATGACTAGCATAGTAAGCAAGCAGATATTTCTACTTTTGTGGTTGGGAGGGGAATACTATGGAAGTATGTAATAATTTCTAATGTATATTTTCAATACACAGTGATTTTTTCAAATAAACTTTTTTGCTGTCCTTAAATTCTACTTGTGGATTGTAAGCTATAGCCCCAGAAAATACCACTTGGAGATAGAAGACCATGAAAACTAACAAGGCAGCTTTGCATGATTTGTTACACTACATTTTACCCAGCTAGTAGCATGCATACAGTGGTGCCTCTGTTTATCAGTATAATTTGTTTTATGATTTGAGGAAAGATGTGTTTGTGCAGGGAAGATGGCCATCAGGTTTGCCACTCAAGGCAGGTGTTGTTGGATATGAACAAAGCTACCATTTATAGAAGGCCTGCTGCGTGCCATGTCTTGTCCTCACAACAGCCTTAAAGATAGATAGCCCTGACTTAAGAGTTTAGACAAGTCACTTAGCCTCAAGTAAAGAAATTTAAATTCAGAGAGCTTGGGGGCTGGCAAAATAGCTCAGTGGACTAAGTACCTGCTTAGGCAAGTGCAAGGGATGAGGTTTGGTCCCTGACACCACATGCCATAGCAGCCCTGCTCCCAGGGCCACTGAACTGGCCACTGAGACTGTGCATGGTGGCACACACCTGTAATACCAACGCTGGGGAGCTGAAGGAGGATCACTGAGTCAGCTGCATAGTGAGACCCTGTACCAAATACATTAAAAAAAAAAAAATCACAAAGCTTTTAAGTGATGTTCAAGTGTGAACTCCTTTCTAACCAATTCTAAAGCTCGTTCGGTTACATTGCATTCTTAAAACAGTAGTTGCCATTTATTAATATCCCAGCCATTAAAACTTTGCAGACCATAAGATTTCAGTTGCAGCTCACTGGTAGCACAGGAACATCCCAGCACACTAAATAAAAATGAGTGGGGCGCCGGGCATGGTGGCACACGCCTATAATCCAGCTGAGGCAGGAGGATTGGTGTGACTTTGAGACCAGCCTTTGCTACAAAAGTGAGCTGAAGGCCTGCTTGAACTGCATAGTGAGACCCTGTCTCAAAAAGACAAAAGGGGGGGCCTTTGTTTGAATAAGTTTTTATTTATAAAAACAGGTGGCTTGGCCCGGAGGGATGGCTCAGTGGTCTAAAGAGCCTGCTTGGGAAAGCTTAGGCGGCTTCAGGGACTGTGGTTTGATCCCCAGCGCCACATGCTGTGCGAGCCCTGCCCTCGGGGTGGGCTGAGCCAGCCATTGGGAAAAAAAAAAAAAAAAATGAGTGAATAAACAAACAAAGGTTCTGAAAAAAAAAAAAAAAAAAAAAATTTAAAAAAAGGAAAAATAAATAAATAAATAAATAAATAAATAAATAAAAACAGGTGGCTGCCTGGAGTTTGCGTGTGGGCTTTGTTAGCTGACTTTTGCCTGAAACTTGTTTCTCCAGCTTTTTTGTACACACAGATCACCTGAAATTCTCAGTGAAATGCAGATTCAAATAGAGCAGGGCTGGAGTAGGGCTTAAAATCACTTATAACATGTATCTAATGGTTCTACTTTGTGGGTCATTCTGAATTAAGGCTTATTTATTTATTTGATGGAGGTCATAAGCAGAATACATTAGGGGAAAGAAAGCTCCCACCTGAGAGAGGGACAGGAGGGGCGTCCTGAGTGGGTGGTTCTCCTAACAGCACTTGTAGACCTTTCGTTACCCAATTTAGTAGCTCCTAGCTATATTGAATACTGAATGTCAGGTATTTAAAGGCTTAATGCCCAAAACTCTGGATAAGAAGTATACTGCTCAAAGAAGGCCACTTGGAAAATTATTTTCTTGGGATTCCTAACAGCTGCTGTAACTATGATCCAAGGGGGTCCAGCTGCAGCTCTTGCTAGTGTTTTCCATGTGGTGCTGGTTTTGTAGACGTGCAGAATGCAAAATGGAATCATAGATGCTTTCAGAAGCTGTGAGAGTGGAGCCAAGGGCTGCACTGAAGATCCTAAGAAGTTGTGTTAGGAACATGGGACATCTGAGGAAAGCCACAGGCAGCAAGTAGAGCCAGCCCAGTAGAATGGCCATGTGGGTTACAGCTGGCAGAACTGTAGGGGGCAGTGCTGCCCTAGCCTTTAGAATTCACATCACATCGCTGTGTGCTCCAAGTGCCAGACATATAGGATTTGATATTTGCCCTACTTGGTGTTGGTCTGGTCCTTGCTTTCTGTCCCCTTTTTCTCTTCCTGAATGGGAATATTTATCTTGTGCCACCCTCTGGTGGTCTGGGGATATTTATAGGCTTTTACAGGCAGGAAGTATAGAATCAGAACTATAGGTTTTTGATAGTGCAGGGTAGGTCCCATGACTTTGGGGAGCAGGTGGGTGTGGGTGAAGAACCAGGGAGTAAATTGCAGGTGTCTGAGAGCAAGTGAGGAAGACATATTATATTGGAAAAATAAAAACAATAAAAGGGGCTTCTCGAGCCGGCCGTGGTGGCACACGCCTGTAATCCCAGCACTTGGGAGACTGAGGCAGGAGGATTGGTGCGAGTTCAAGACCAGCCTGGGCTACAAAAGTGAGCTCAAGGCCAGTCTGAACTGCATAGCAAGACCCTGTCTCAAAAAGACCAAAAAAAAAAAAAAAAAATTTTTTTTTTAAATGAATAAAAGGGGCCTCTCTGCTTTAAGGTAGCTACATCTGCAGTTTTGGCAAATTCTTACTGCATGGAATGTTTTCCATCCTTTTATTTTTTAGTCTATGAGTTTCTTTTTGGGTTAAGTGGATTTCTTGTATACAGAATACTGTTGGATATCATTACTTGACCCATTCTGCTAGTCTTCTAAATAGTGAATTGTAACCATTTACATTGAGAATAATTTGTGATAGGTATTGACTTATTCTTGTCTCAGAGTCTTATTTTTCTGTTGCTGATTCTCTGTTGTCATCTTTTTTTCTCTCATTGCTGAGACAAAGCACCTGACACCCAAAGTTAAAGAGGAAAAGGTTTATTTAGCTTACAATTTATCGAAGTTTCCACCCATAATCAGCTGGTTCCAAGGTGGAGGAGAACAGTTCGTGATGGGCAAAAGGTAGCAAAAACAAGGGAAAAAGAAAATTCTGGTCTGGGGAGATAGCTCAGTAGAATAAGCACTTGCCTGGCAAGCACAAGGGCCTGAGTTCAGTACCTGATTCTGCAAAAAAAGGCAGCTGGGAACAGCACAGGAAAAGGGACCATGCACAGTATTCAGGATCACATTTCCATAGCCCACCTGGACACACCCAGGAGAAAGCTTTACCCAGGTGCTAGGCAGGTCTCAATCCAGTGAAGTTGATATACCAGGACTAAATCACAGGAAATAAGGGAAAAGAAAAGGGAAGAGAGCCGGGTGTGGTGGCTCACGCCTGTAATCCCAGCACTTGGGAGGCTGAGGCAGGAGGATCGCTGCGAGTTTGAGACCAGCCTGGGCTACAAAAGTGAGCTCAAAGCCAGCCTGAACTGCACAGTGAGACCCTGTCTCAAAAAGCCAAAAAAAAAAAAAAAAAGAAAAGAAAAGAAAAGAAAAGGGAAGAGAAGAAGGAAGGGAACGAGGAAAAGAAGGAAGAATGGAGGGAGGAAGAAAGGAAGGGAGGGAGGAAGCTTGAGATTGAGCCTAGGACTTTTCCACAATTAAAATTTGGCAGAGGAGCAGAGGAAGTTGCAGTTGGAGACAAAACCAGAAGAGGGCTGTCACTTCTCAGTCTTTTGGCTGAGATTAAGCATTCTATCAGTTCTTATCATTTTAATATCTGATATGTCCTCTATCCCAGGACAATATATTCAGTAAGAGATGGCATAGCAACTTGCTCCAATCATTCCATGCCTGAACCTGGCACTGATGTATCTCCAAGGGAAAATGAAGGTGATGTCTAAAAAACAAGGTGCTAATGCAAGCTTAGAAATGAAGATTCTGGAGTTGGGAAGAGAGCTCAGGGCACAAGTATATACCTGGCAAATGCAAGGTCCTGAGTTCGATCCCTGGTTCTGAAAAAAAAAAATACTAAGGCTGCCAAGATAGTTCAGCAAATGGAGAACCTGCTTAGGCAAGTGCAGGGACCAGGGTTCCATCCCTGGCACCACATGGTGCGCCAGCCTTGCCCTTGGGCACGATGAGCTGGCCACTAATGGCATGGTTGTGCACATCTGTAATCCCAGCACTAGGGAGGCTGAAAACAGGATTACTGTGAATCTGAGCTGTGTAGTGAGACCTGTGCCAAATACATTAAAAATAATATTACTACTAATAATAATGATAATGAAAAAGAAAAAGGAAATGAAGATTCCAACAAGTAAGGCATAGAGAATTGTGTTGAATGCTTCTCAGGGGCCAAATCACATGATTAGGTTTGGCATAGTGGAGTTGGTCTTTCTTTTTTTTAAGTTTTATCCTCCTCTCCTTAGGGTATGACCTAGTTGGTGGTCTTGATTGGACAAGGTTAGGGAGCATAAGAGAAGAATTATTATTATTATTATTATTATTATTATTATTATTTTGTCTTTTTGAGACAGGGTCTTGCTATGCAGTTCAGGCTGGCCTTGAGCTCACTTTTGTAGCCCAGGCTGGTCTCGAACTCGCACCAATCCTCCTGCCTCAGCCTCCCGAGTGCTGGGATTATAGGCATGCGCCACCATGCCCGGCCTGAGAAGAGGAATTAAAGATAAGAATAACAGAAGAAATTTAAGTTTTACTGTGGAAGGGAGCTTCAGTTCCAAATGTTACTGGTAACTGGGGTCTTGAGGTCAGAAGAGGAAAGTTCTTTTATAATTTTCACTCAAATATATTTAAAAGTAGGTTAAAAGTAACTTCCATATACATAACACTGATTGAGGCAAACAGAACAATGTCTTTGAGTGGATGCCCATGCCATACTCCCAGAATTTGTGAATGTAAATATATGTATGATTAAATGATAGAATTTTTTTTTTTTTTTGTCTTTTTGAGCCAGGGTCTCACTATGCAGCTCAGGCTGGCCTTGAGCTCACTTTTGTAGCTCAGGCTGGTTTCCAGTGCGCATTGATCCTCCTGCCTTAGCCTCCCAAGTACTGGGATTATAAGCATGTGCCACCACACCCGGCTAAATTATAGAATTTGACAAATTTCCATTTTATTTTATTATTTTGGAAATTAATCAGGAAAATTTGTGAAGAGGAGTGGGGAATGGGGAGTAGGAATAGCTCCTGACAAAAAGGGTCCTGAAATGTTATGTTGGTATGGTATGGTATGGTATGGTATGGTATGGTATAGTATGGTATGGTATGGTATGATATGGTATGGTATTTCTCCCTTCCCTTTTACTATTAAACCTGGTACTACTGTTCTAGGTGTTGTGGGTAAACAGAAGTAATACCAAGTGAAAGTAAACCAGGGGCCGGCCAGATAGCTCATCAGACTAACTCACCTGCATAGGCAGAGCTTTAGCAGCCAGGATTTGATGGCCCCACCCCTGGGGCATACTGAGACACTAATTGAGACTGAGCATGGTGGCGCACACCTGTAATCCCAGCTCTTGGAAGGCTGAAACAGTAGGATCACTACAAGTCTGATCTGCTAGTGAGAACCTGTAGATCCTGTAGACCAACAGTTCTCAGCCTGTGGGTCGCAACCCTAGCGGGGGTCGAATGACCAAAACGGGTCGAATGACCAAAACACAGAGGTCGCCTAAAGCCATCAGAAAATACATATTTAAACCCATGCTATGCCATGGTAAAATGTTATTTATTGGAATTAGTAATAAATATTTCTCAACATATAATTAAATAGTGTTTTGTGATTAATCACTATGTTTATATTATGTTTGATTTGTAACAATGAGAATATATAATGTATATGTATTTACATTCCAAATCGTAACTGTAGCAAAATTGCAGTTTTGAAGTAACCACCAAAATTATTTTTTGGTCTGGGGTCACCACAACATGTGGAACTGAAATGCGGGGTCACAGCATTAGAAGGGTTGAGAACCACTGCTGTAGACCCTGTACCAAATATACTTAAAAGAAAAAAAAAAAAAAAAAAAACAAGCACCTTCCTGGAAGGCTTTTCTCTGTTTCTGGTCCCCCACTGACAATCTTTGTGCAGTGCTGGTCTGGGAGTAACCTGAAGACCTAACTTCAGGATGTTCTGGCAGTGTAAGAATATTATGAGCTGCGTGGGCCTGGCAGGTAAAGAGCAATGGCTCAGCTTTTTCTGCCTTTAACATGCATCTCTACTCTCTGAAAATTACCCTAAACCCAGAATTCTAACTTACCAGGTGTCTACTGCTGGCCATACTTTACTTTGTCCATTGGGATTATAGGCATGTGCCACCACACCAAAGAAAATTACACTCTGGAGTCCCTAGGATGGTCTAACCAAGGCCATTTTTTAAAAAGATGTGTTTAGCATAGGGTCTACAGGGTCTCACTATACAGATTGGACTTGTAGTGATCCCCTTGTTTTCAGCCAACTTGATACATAAGATTAACTACCACATTGAATGAAGGTCACAGGTCATTTTTGAGACAGGGTCACTATGCAGGTCAGACAGGCCTTGAAGTTACTTTATAGTCCAGGTTGGCCTCAAACTCACAGCCATCTTCCTATCTCAGCCTCCAAGTACCAAGAATGCAAGTGTGCATCACCATACCTCATGAAAGTGCTTTTTCATGAAAGTACTTTTAAACTTTATTTATTATGGCCAGCTCAGCCTACCCTGGAGGTGGGGCTGATGCAGCATGTGGTGCTAGGGATCGAACCATGTTCCCTGCAGTTGCCTAAGCTTGTCTAAGCAGGTGCTTTAGACCACTGAACTATCTCACCGGCCCAAGTTAATTTTCTTTTTTCATTTTTTTTATATTATGGCTGGCTCAGCCTGCCCTGGGAGTGGGGCTGGTGCAGCATGTGGTGCCAGGGATCAAACCACACACAAAAGTACTTTTGAATAGGACCTTACTATTTAAATTAGTAGGCTTTAAGTATGGCAGATTAGCCTTCAAAATTTACATTAGTATCCTCTAATAAGCTGAAGGCCTAAAGAGAAAGACCAAAATCACATGAAGAAGATGGAATTCAGCCTCCAGACTGTTTCTCAAGATAGCAACTTCAACTTTTGCTGAAATTTCCCACCATTGGCCTGGAGCATATGTTTCTTCAAGACAGCAGATTTCAGACTTTCCAGCCTTTACAATTTTATGGGCCAATATTGTGAATTAAATATTTCAAAAGACAAGCTGGGTATGGTGGCGCACACCTGTAATCCCAGCACTTGGGAGGCTGAGGCAGGAGGATCTGTGTGAGTTTGAGACCATCCTAGGCTACAAAAGGGAACTCAAGAGCAGCCTGAACTACACAGTGAGACCCTTTCTTAAAAAAAAAAAAAAAAAAAAAAAAAAAGATAGGCAAAGCATATGGATAGAGATTACAGAGACACACCCAGAGTCATACTCTGTTGGTTCTGTTTCTCTGGAGAACCCTAATACAGTCATCCTCTTACTCATGTGGCAGGCAATTACTGTATTTGGCATCACTTGTGGGTCTGATTAGCTGGGTGTGGCGGTATGTAATCCAAGGGCTTAGGAGGCTGAAGCAAGAGAATCACCATGAGTTTGAGACCAGCCTGGGCTACATAGTGAGTTCAAGGCCAGCCTGAACTACACAGTGAGACAGACTTCATCTCAAAAAAGACAACAACAAAAACCTATTTTTCCCTACACTATTGAGCCTGGGAATACTGGGCCCTCCCTTCTGGAATTTTTCAGCTCACATTCATTCTTCAAACTCATTGAAGCATCATGATCTTTTAGGAAACACTGTTGCCTCACAGTTGTTGGTTTGCCTATTTTAACATAAAGCTTGCAAAGCGTATTCAAATCGGAGTACTAGTACTAGTCACACTGAGCTGGACATGAGATGTTGATTATTCCCTGAGAGTTATGGTTTGTGTCTCGTTCCCCCAGAGCTTCATGCAGCCAATGAGGATGGTTCTAGAGTTTGTGATTAAGGGGCCGGCTAGATAGCTCAGCAGTCTAAAGCCCCTGTCAGGGACCATGGTTCAATCCCTGGTACCACATGCTGTGCCAGCCCTACCCCCAGGGTAGGCTAAGCCGCCATAACATAACAAAAACATATATTCATATATATTCATATATATATATATATATATATATATATATATATATATATATATATGCGGGGATCAAACTTCGGTCCCTGCAGTTGCCCAAGCTTGCCTAAGCAAATGTTTTAGACCGCTGAGCCATCTCACCAACCCAGGGGTTGATAGTCTAAGTAGGTATCAATCACCTTGAAAGAGCCCAGTTGAGTCACTAACCCAACCCCCAACAGGAAGAGACTGGATTTAATCAATTTTACTTGAGCAATGGTGCTTGTAATCTCATTGGTTGACCATAGTTTTGTCCCACCTCATGCTCATCCAATCAAGTTCTCTACCACCTTAGCTGCCTTACCACATGGTTTTGCTCTATAGAAGTCCCTGGAAGAGACAGCTTCCCAGGGACCACACTCGGAACCCTCCCCTCCATGCCTCTCTCAGACAGGAGCTTTCTTTCCCCTAATAAATATATTCTGCTCATAACCTCCATTTGTTCCTAAAATTCATTCAGTTTCAGAGAACATGAACTTGCTCTAGGTACTTTCCAGGTTGGGAGATCACTTTCCCCCTATGTCATTTTGGAAGTCATCTACTCGAGATCAGTTTTTAATCCCTGTATCAGTACCACATGCCATACCAACCCCAGAACCTTGGGTGGCTGGGCTGGCCACCAAAACTGGGCATGGTGGTGCATGCCTGTAATCCCAGAGCTGGGAGGCTGAGGCAGAAAAATCATTACAAGTTCAACTTGTGTAGCAAGACCCTGTACTAAATAAATAAATAAATAAATAAATAAATAAATAAATAAACGAATGATTTTGAAAGGAAAGACTGTCATGCATATGTGTAAATGTTATGAGAAGCTCATAGAAGAGTACTGTCTGGCCGCCAGGGCTCCAGTTTGCATCCCTGTTATCCCCCAGCGATCATGCCAGTTCAACAGGGGCTCAGGGAGAAGGAGGAGGCCAAACGGCAGGTGAGGGAGGGCAGCACATGCATCTCAGCTTGCAGCTGCACTCAGGAGGCCAAGGTCCGATTGCTGGAGGCACAGTTGACTTCGAGAGGCCTGGAGAGAGGACTTCCCTGAGGCAGAGACACCAGAAATGTTGCCTGGTGCTAGGAACAATAAAGGTTAAGAGTAGGAAATATTTATTGACAGAAAGACAGCTCCTGTGTATAAGAGACAGGAGGGGGACTTGGAAAGTAGGCTGCCCATGAGCCAGTTCTCAAATGTTCTACAGAGAAAAATGAGAAGGTGGGTACAAAATCATGAGGTGGCTGCAGTGAGATGGGACAGAGCTATAATGAGTATAGCTGTGTAGGAAATATTGATCCAATCAGAAAGCAAGTCGCGTAGCAAGTGTGCATGGAAAATGGAGGACCATTCCTGGAAGGGATGGGTCAGGAAGTCTTGGTGCCCCACCTGGGTGGCTGGTGTCTAGTGAGAATATTGATCATTATTGTTTATCCTTCGGGGAGACACGTAGGTATAGACATTCCGTCTTTATCTTGAAGCCTGGCATTCAGTGAATGCACCTCAGGCAATAGTTGTAGTGTGTTCTTATCTTCTGCACTGACTCTTCTGAGGACTTGTCCCTGTATGACTGCCTATAACATTTCTACCTAACTTAGTTGTCTATAATATAATACAGCTACTTTGGAAAATGGGAGAGTTTGTGAAAAGTTAGGCATAGATCTCCTGTATCTGCCATCCCCCTCCTACATATTGCTCTGGGATAAATGAAAAAAAAAAAAAATATATATATATATATGCATGTAAATGATCATAGCAGCTTTGTTTGCAATAGCCCAAGCTGGGATTGACTGTCAGTGAGTGAGGAATGTATCTCTTCAGAGCTGGACGCTGTTCAGCATTTGCTTCACATGCTCAGAGCCCCGGGTTCAACCCCCAGCACTGCACAAGAGGAAAAATGTCTCTTTGGGCACAGATTGTGATAAGCTACACAGTGCAGCGTTATTGCTCAATGGGAATGATGAAGAGTGGACATGCCTGCAGTGCAGGTAATTCTTGTAACAGCTATGTGAGTGAAAGAAGCCAGGTAAGAGGGCATATTCTGTATGGCATTTGTCCATCACAGTTTAGGAAAGTGGAAGCTACTGTATTATGTACCAACAGAAAAGGGATCAGTGGTGACCAGAGCATGGGGTTAAGAGTAAGGGATCACAGAGGGCTCTGGAGAACTTTTGAGTGGGAGGGATGTGTTTGTGGTTTTACTGGGGATAGAACATGAGTGCAGATGTGAGGAACAGCTAGAAAGATGGCTTCCCAAGGACTCTGGCTTTAGCCTTGTGAAAATGTCAACCTCCCTAATGAACTGACCTGGCCTAAGTCCTGCATAGAGAACAGACCATTCTAGACCCAGAAGCCCTCCGTTTCAGAAGATAAGGGAACCTTGAGTAACCTTAAGGTGGCACATGACCATAGACAAGATGACCTGATCTTAGTTTGTCCCCAACTTTCTCCTTCTCTGGTCCCTCTTCTCATGCCCCTGTACATGAGAGAGCTGCTGCCCTGGCACTTGGCAGCCAGCAGGCCGCCAGAGTCTTTATCTCGCTAAAGCTTGTCCTCATTGCAATTCTTTCTCTCCCCTTTTTATAAATTTCTTATAGTAGACATGGAAAATGTATACTTTAATATCATATAGTTTATTGATGCCTATTGATGCCTATTATGTTAGGTATGAACTTATGCATTGACCAGACCAGGCATTCTGACACGAGAAGATTTATTGGAGACAGGAAGCAGCAAATAAAGGGGGACAGGACACTATAGGATCTTTTAGGGAGAGTGATCATAGGCTGGAATAGCTGAGAGAGAGCTAATCTTGGCAGGGCTTCCTGGTCTGTGGGGGACCTTGCATCTTAACAAAGCAGAATTTCTGTGGTTTCTTGCCCAGGTCAAAGTCAGGTGGACCTGTTCTGTGGTTTTTGGTTTGGCTCCAAGTGGGACCAAGAGGGAGAGAGTTTGGGAGCAGGGTGCCTGGGAAACATAGAATCCTGACCTATCAAATTATATCTCAAGAAAACTACTGTTATCGATTATACCTATGTGTCCTCCCAAATCCCCATGCATCCCTAGGAGGGGCTTTCAGGAGGTGACTGGATTTTGGGTGTGTGATACTGACTCACGAGTGTGGATATTGGATTAGTCCACTGGTTAGTTTAGCATAGTTCTGGGTGCAGATATAGATTTTCTCGAGGGGAAAGACCTGCTCCGGTTGTGAGTTGCACCAACGAAAGGCTTGGAGTCTGCCTGGAATGAAAAGAGAAAGCAGGAAGAAAGCCACTATGTCCTGTCCACCCTGCCATGGACTGTTTCTCCTTGGCCATGCCTCCCCGCCATGCCACCCTGCCTTGGAGGCAGCTGATGATGGACTGAAACTGATAGGTTCTGGCCCTAGTTTAAATTGCTGAGTTTCTATGGTGGTCACCTAACATGGTTGAAGCCCTTAAAACAACAGCTTATCTCCCCAGTGATTTCCTCCTTCTTCTGCACTCCAATTTCCTTTTACCTCTCCTGTCCACACAGGAGAAAAGCCAATTAGCTCCTCACATGTAATTGAAACTGCCCCTCTAACTCCACCCCTAGCAAGTCCATAACAGTCTCAGCTTTCTTTGTCTCAAGTCAGAGGATCTATCTGCCCCACCTGCTCTCAATCCTCTCTGTGTCCTTGGAGTTAATAAAGGTTTTTTTTAAATCTTTCCTATCTCTTTATTGCACTGCTGAAAAACCTAACAAAAACCTCTGTAGATTGTGAGCTAAAATAAACCTCTCTTTCTCTGACTTGTGAGTACTAGGTATTTTGTCTTAGCAACAACGAAGTAACTAAGACATTTGCTTCAAAGAAACTTTACCGCACTACTACACTTAAGAGTTGTGCATTTCAGATGAGTATGGTAGCACATACATATAACCCCAGCTACTTGGGAGTCTGAGACAGGAAGGTTGATGTGGCTCAGTGGGATTGGTTGCCTAAAATGTTTAAAGCTCTAACTGTATTTTATGCATAGAATTTATACACATGCATATACACATTCTACCTATTCAAGATTTTAGTTATCTGTGGTTGTGTTCTTTTATTATTTTATTTATTTATTATTTTTAAATTTTATTTATTTATTTATTTATTTATTTTTGGTCTACTAGGTCTTTTTATTTTTCCTCAGAAGATTCCATGTATCTACAGAGACTCCTTTAGTTTCCCTGGAAGGGAGACCCCGGGCCACAGTGCTCTGGGTCTAGAGAGAGGTGCAAGTTAGGGGCACTAGCCTCTTCTGGTGCTGGGCTTGCTATATGTGTTCTGAAAATATGAAAAGTCCAGAAATAAATAATTCATAAATTTTAAATACTGTGTTGTTTTGAGTAGTGTGATGAAATTTCTCAGATGTGAGTTGTGGCCTTAGACAGTAGATCCACTATCTATACTACTTGCCATTGGGCACTTCATAGTGACCGATGGGCCATTGTGTTAGTACAGAGCTTTGGCTCAGGTAACCTTTATTTTACTTAATAATGGCTCCTAAACATAAGAGAAGTGACTCTGGCAATTTCATTATAGTGTGTTGTTATAACTGTTCTATTGCATTATTGATTATTGCTGTTGATCTCTTACTGTACCTAATTTATGAGTTAAACTTTATCCCAGAAAAAGACATAGTACATGCAGGGTTTGGTGTTCTTTGCCCACCCACTGGGGGCCCTGGAATGTGCCACACAGACGAGAGAGGACCCCTGTGTGACTGTGTGACAGCCACCAGACATGCAGCTTTGAGGAAGTCCTTTTCCCTTCTGGGGAAGCAGTATCCTCTTCTGTCAAGAGCCAGGCTGTGCTCTGAGGTCCCTGCCCACCTGTAGCTGTGTGTCTAAGGATAAAGAGACAACCCCTGGCAAACAGTGACAGCACACAGTTAAACCAGACCAGATTTCCAACACAAACCCTGGGGCCCAGTCAGAGCCCCTTTAAATTCCATTCATCTATCTCTATGTTTGCACAGAGAAAAACCTGTTGTACTTAAAGTCCTCATCTTGGAGCCAGGGCCCCGGGGGGCAGGGTTAGGGCAAATATTGATACGGGCTGCGAAGCTCTCAGTCCAGGCATTGGGTGGGGGGTGGGGGGAAGTCTGCCCCTCTTCCTCTCCGGGGTCTCCTGGGTCCATGCCTTGGCGTGCAGCTTGGAGGGTGGGGCAGCACATGTTCCCTTTTGGGTGTAAGAACCAATAGACAAAGTAGTGTCCTGCCAGTGACAGCCACCAGCTCTTTGCAGGCTGAGCCCCTGGCCTGGGGAACCCTGGCTAAAAGACAGCAAGCCACCAGAGGACCCCAGCAGGCTCTGATTTTGAAGCCATTAATGGTTAGCTCTTGAATCTGTGTTTTAAAAGCTGTGATCCTCGGGCTGGGGAGATAGCTCTGTGACACAAGTGCCTGCCTGGCAAGTACAAGGTCATGAGTTCAAATCCCAGCCCTGCAAAAAAAAAAAAAAGAAAAAGCTGTGATCCTAGCCCACTACCTTTATCTCTCTGTGGCCCTGGAAAGTAGAATAACCAAACCAGGTTTCAGATACTTGTGCAGATTGGAGAAAATGAGGTTCCAAAGATCAAGCCTTCTCCCCAAGCACTGGCTGCTAATACATATGACAGCTGCTGGCACAGTGCTGGCACTACTTTTGCTGCAGGGAGCTTTGCTGTTTCTCTCCTAGTCCTCCCGGAAGCTCAGCAGTTAGCCTGCCTTGGGGTCCTCCTTCCTCAACCTCCTTTGCAGCCCTTTCCAAAGAGGATCAGTGTATTCCTACTGCTTAAAACCTTGGCCTCCTAGGCAAGGTCCCCAGGGGCCAGGGAGATAGTGAGATGGCACACATGCCTGCCTGGCAAGTGCAAGGTCGTGAATTTGAACCCTGGTCCCACAAAAATGGAACAAAACAAACAAAAAACCACCTCTCAGGGCCTGCAGAATGGCTCAGTGGTCTAAAGTGCCTGCTTAGGCAGCCACAGGGACCTAGGTTTGATCCCAGCACCACATGCTTCACCAGCCCCATCCTCAGGGCAGGCTGAGCCAGCCATGAAATAAAATAAAATAACCCACCTCTCCTAAGCAAGGTCACTCTCTGCAGCCACTCCTCAGCTTTAGGGTGCCTCGCCCCTCTCTGCACCAGCCCCATGCTCCTGGCTCCTTCCTCTCTGAGGAAGCAGAGGTCTCCTGACCATGAGGCAACCCAGCATAGCCAACCCAGCTTTGGAGGCTGGCTCTTGGTCCTGTCCCTGGCTAGTCAGCACTGGTAGCCCGTTACCTCGCCTGTCCAGTGAGACTCTAGACAGGCATTTCTCTGGTTAGGGCTCCACTGACACCCCACTGCCCTCAGGGCACAGTGTCTCCACCTATGCCCCAGTACACGCTCGCATCTCTTGTTCCTCTCCTACTCCCCACCCAGGGCACTGGCCACTCTAACCTGGTAGACTTTTCCTGGCTGAGTCCTGCACACCCTGTGCTTTCCTTAGGGACCAACCCAGGTTGCCCTTTCTCCACCTCCCTTCACAGGTCTGTAAGAGGGAGGCTCCCTGGTAAGCAGGTATGACTAAACCTTGCAGGGCCAAGGATGGGCCAGGGGCTCTGCAGGTCCTGCTCATGTTGCAGTTGCAGAGAAACTCAGCTGAAGAGAACACACTCCCATTCCTCAGGCAGTACCTAGGAGCACAAACTCCCGCTGTCTCTGGATAATCAAGTTAGAAAGGAGATGGTCTGGTTCCTAGCAACAATTTTTGGTTCCTAGGCTTTCCTGCTGTCCTGCCTGCCCCTCCATGACGTGAGGTGCAGCCTCCATTCCCAGGACTTATTCTTGGGAGCCCAGCACCTCTTGACTTGGCCCAGGTAGGCAGAGCATACCAGACAGAGGAGTGGGGCAGTGATCGAAGCATTGCACACTACTCTCTCTGGTGCCCATTTCCATTTCAAAACTCACAAGAGACTGGCCTGTAAAACCAAAATGGAGCTAGATCTGTCTCCCTGGACAGGAGCTCTCCCCTTGTCCAGAATCCACAGCTCTCTCCACATCTTTAGAATGAGTGCAGGATACTTTCTGAGCCTGGGCACCTTTGGTCACCTGGAGAGCTAGAATGCCTTTGGCCTAGGGTGTGGCTGATGTGTCAGTTCTGGCCCTGACTTTTCTGTAAGAACCTGGGTGGGTCACTCCCCTCACTCCCCACCTCAATTTCCCCACCTGTCAGAGGCAGACATCTGCTCTTGCCTGCCTGGGTGCTGTGAAGTGGGAAGAGGCTGAGAAGCAGCTCACTGTGGCTCCAATCCTTTTTCTGGGACCCAAGGCTGTCCAGCTGGCAGCTGGGGTGGGGCTGGAAGAGCTTGGCGGGGTGGGCAGAGTGGTGAAGCATCGTTCAACTTTCTTCCCTGCACACCTTCTACAGCACACTGGGATGCTTCCTGCTAGCAGGATGACAAAGACGCTGCTGCTTGTGTAATGTCACGTGACCAGTCAGGAAGGAACCACCCAGCGCTGTTGGCCTCAAGTACCAACAGGGCAGGAAGTGGCATGTGCTTCACTTCTGTGCCATCCTGGAGGATGGTCAGACTCCTCAGCTTGGCAGTGAGGGCCTAGACTGCTATCTCCAGGGGTGACAAGATGAGGAGCTGCAAACCTATCTTGGAGCAGATGTGCCCATTTCTTCCATGTGGCCCCAGATGGATCTAAAATCATGGAGACAGATTCTCATCTTTGTTTGAAGATGCCTGACCGACAGAGAACTAACTCCCTGTCACTAGAGGCATTCAGGGAGAGGCAAAGCCACTGGAACGTAGGCGAGGCAATTCCGATTCATAGATGCTATGGAGATGCCACTAACCACTGTGTTTTGCTTTGCTTTGCAGTACTGGGATGGGAGCCAGGGCCTTGCGCATGCAAGCAAGTGCTTGACCATCAAGCTGCACCCCCACTCCATGAGGCAATGTTGAAAGTGCCTTACTGGTCTGGCTTCCAGGATTCAGGCTTCATGTGAGCAGTTACCAGCGTCATCCCCAGTAGCTCCTGGCTGGCCTGGACTAACCCCTCAGGGTCGCAGACAGGAGTATTCATCGGACCAGTCGGAGCAGTGCTGCATGCCGTCCTGGCACAAGGCCCTCGGGACACAGCCGCAGTACTCGAAGAAAGTAGAAGAGCAGCGCCACCACCCAGGGCCACAAGGCGGGCACGCGGTCACTGAGAGAGACAAGAACCAGCAGGTGGGTGGCCGCTGTGTCTTGGAATGCCTGGTACCCCTGGACCTCTACATATCTGCAGCCTGCCTCAATTCCCTAGCCCCACCCCAGCTAACCTGGGCTGGCCACATTCCTGGTTTTCTGGTGGCAGAGAGAAGTTAGGCTTTACAACTCCTAGATAGTGTGACCTCCCTTGTCCTGTCTGAACCCTACCTTTCCCATCTGCTCAGAACCGAGTGACAGAGAACAGGCCGTGCCCAAAAGTTAATGGGTGCAGCTCTTCTCTCCCACATCCTCGTTCCCTCACCCTGATCTCAGCCCCACAACTTTAAGGGTGCCCCCCAGACTCGGGCTTCCCTCCCACTCTTTGCCGGCCTCCTGCAGGCCTCCCTCACAACCCCCCTCCCCTCACCCTTGTGAACTCTGTTCCCTGAGGCCTGTTCCAAGGCTGCCTCTTGTGAGAAATCTGCCTTGGTCCCTCTGGAGCCCTGGCACTCCCTTTTGTGCATTCTGAGGACAGGCATGCCTGACCCCTGATTGTCCCCCACCCCTGTGGCACTGTGGCACTGGACCTTGCCCCAACTCTGCTCAGGGCGTTTGTTGACCGAATCCTGGGGAAGAGACTTAAAGGAGTCTGGAGAGGGACCTCAGAGGTGGCTTATACCCCAGGTTTCCTTCCTGCCTCAGCTTGTCCCTTCTACTCTCAGGGCTCTGGTTTCCTTATATGCAAATTGGGTCTGGGAACCTTTCCCTGCTTTCCTTGCAGGGTCAGCAGGAGGTGATGAGGGTGACCCAGGTCCAGATGACAGTGGACCACACCAGCACCCAGTCACGACCATCCTGGAAGGGAAGTGCTCCCTAGGGGGAGCAGCCTCCAGGGAGAGCTGCTGTGCAGTAGTGTGCACCTGGGCCCGGAGACATTCAAGCAAGTGCAGAAGGTATCCAGTGGGGCAACCAGGAGTTCTCAGGCCCACCTCTGCCCTCTGGCTACAGCACAGTCACCTGTCCCAGCCCAGCCTTTGCAGTAACCCCACCTGGGTTCAGTTCATCCGAGCAGTCCCCACAGTTGTTGGTTCCGTCGCACTTCTGGTCAGAATAGATCCAGGAGGCTGGGTCTCCACAGCGGGCCACAAGGAAGCTGGGGAGGCTATGGGGAACATCTCCTGTGGAGTAGGGCAGAGCCAGAAAAGTCCACATCTGGCTACAGCTGACTTGGGACTGTCTGGAGCCACCAAACTCAGTGTCACCTCCCTCCCATCCCAGGAAGACCTCCCATCCCCCCGTGCTGTGGGTCTACACTGACTCCTGCTCCTGTTGATCTCATGAGGCCGGCTCTGAGCTCTTCTGACATTGGCGAGGTCTTCCCATTTATCCCTTTGCTCAGTAAGTCACGCTAGGCACGAGGCCCCAAGATCAAGCAGACTAGACCTGCCCAGAGGCATCCACAGGGTGACAGAGTGGCAAATGTGATGCCAGTGTGCCCAGGGCTGGCCCACAGGAAGGAACAGGGGCTGCAGGAGTCCAGGGAGGGCCCTCAACTTGGCCAGGAGTCAGGGTGGTTTCCTGAAGGAGTAGCCCTTGAGCTTTGCTGGAGGACATACATGGGCTCTCAGGTAATAGATACCTGCTACAAAGGTGGCCCCATGTATGCCAGCCCTGGCTACAGGCCCCATGGGCACATGTGACAGTCCTGGCTGAAGATTCCACTCCCTCAAAGCTGGCGCTTAGCTGCACTACAGGGGAACTGAAGCTGGGACTTGCCTGGGGGTGCTCAGCAGATACTCACGACACAAGCTTTCATCCTCATCCTCACCGTGCAGGCAAGTGCGAAGGCCGTCACATACCTCACTGGCAGGGATGCAGTTCCTCCTGTCATGGCACAGGAAGCCTGTCCTGTTGGTTGGTGTCACACAGGCCTGGGCCCCTGAGTAGACAGGAGGAGGTCCTACAGGTCAAAGGAAGCACCTAGCTGAGCAGGGGCAGGCACCGATGGCCATCAAAGCTGGCCAGGAGGGCGGAGGCAAGAAGGCTCTGAGTCTCAATGGCATCCATGTCCAGGTTCAGCATGACTGTCCATGAGTTTGATCTCTATCTGTAAAATGGATCCACAGCACACACCTAGGTGTCCCTGGGAAGCTCCTGCTTCAGTTCCCCTGCAGTACCACTTAGTGGTTTAAATAAATGTATCTGTTTGTACATGTAGAAAGGTCATGGTGGGGGCCATGGAGATAGCTCAGGGGCACAAGTGCCTGCCTGGCAAGTGCAAGGTCCTGAGTTTGATCCCTGGTTCTGCTAAAAAAAAAAAAAAAAAGAGTATATGGCACATGGTGAGTGTAATCCTAGCTCTTGGGAGACTGTAAACAGGTGGATCACTGAGTCAATCTAGTAGTGATACCCTGAACATCTTGTAGACCCTTCCCTAAAAAATACAAAAAAAAAAAAAAAAAAAAGAAAGAAAGGTCATGGCTCTCACCCTTCCTGTTGACTTCTCTGCCATCCACAGGCCACTCTGAGAGTGGTGTTCTACTTGGCAAAGTGGCTTTACTGGTGGGCATGCAGTACCATGTAAGTTTGTCAGATGCAATGTATCTGGGATATCTGGGTGCCCATAGTTCATGGTCCCTTACATCTAGGCACAACAGGCTGCAAGGCACCTTTTCATGTTTAATCTGTTGTCCCCCAAGCAGTCCTGCAAAGTGCCACCAGCAGCCTTTCCTACTATGAGAGGGGTAGGCCACCCACCACCAGGATGGTTCTGAAGAGTCACAGGAGAGAAACTGGCAGCTGAGCCCACATCACCCAGCCAAGCAGACTGCGCATGTGCATGCTTGTGTGTGCCAGCCACAAGGGCAGCAGGGTTTGTGTGCATCGGTGACATGTATGAAACACATTTGAGTTCCTGGAGGTATTGGGATCAGTGTGACAGGGGCCAGCTCATGGGACACTCATACTGTCACCAACATATACAAGCGTGTGTTCACCTGCATGCATGGGCTCATGCACACATAAGGACACCTGTAAGCACACGTCATATGCAGGCACACATTCACATTTCCTATGGATCCACAACTCCGCCATGTCCCTGCTCTGTGAATTTATCCTATCACTTTGCCTCATCCCTTTGCTTCCCCAGCCTTCTAACTACAGAACTAACTCTCAGAAAGTAGATCTGGAGACAGCCACCTCTTGCTCTGTCCCCTTCCTATGGCTTCAGGATAGAAACCCTGTAGGAGCCGTGCACCTGGCCCCACCCACACTTCAGCCTTGTCTACCCCGGCCTTGCAGTCTCCACCTTTGCCTGCTCCTGCCCTGCTCTCTGCTCCCTGTGCCTCGAGGCCCCTCCTGACTCCACCAAGCCATCTCTGCTCTGCTGCCCACCTGATCCCCGTCACTGCCCCCACGTGCCCACCCTGCCTTCCACTTCAGCCAGAGACCCTGTTCCCAACTTCCAGCACCCAGACCCTGCCCTGGTGTGCTCACACGACCCACGTCCACACAACTCTCCACAATCTTCCCAAGGATGGGGACAGTAGTGGTTGTTGACTCCTGAAACCAGGACATCAGGGAGGTGTGGGACACAGCCCTGTCCTCTGGTGTACACACACAGAGGGAGAGAGCACCAGGGGCAGCTGGACCAGGGTAAGAGAAGTGGTTGAGACAGGATTCCCAGCCCAGCCTATGGTCTCCACCCAGTGAGGAGGTGCAGTGGGAGCCAGACCCTCCCAGGAGCTAACATCACAGGTGTGATGGACTCGAGGCTTGGGCTGCACCATAGCATCTTTGTGTAGACTCAGGGATGCAGAGTCCATGTCTGCCCCAGAAGGCCCTGGCCAAAAATCGATTGCTGGAGAAGCCAGGCAGGTTAGGGCTCTCATGCCCTACAGGTCCAGGCCATCCCTGTGGGTCTGATCACTCACTCCCCACCTGGTGTTTGGACCGGGAGTCCAAGGCTGATGACCAGGGTGACAAGGGCAACAAGTGTGGCCAGCAGGAACAGTAGGAGGGCAGAGAGGCAGGCACCACGTCTTGAGCAGCAGGGACCACAGCCTCCTGCAAGGAGTGGGAAAAGTGGTGTTGGTGCCAATGCTGGCCCAGGTTCACTGTGGCTCTTGTCCTGCCAGTAGTCCTCTGGTACCAGGGAGGGCTGCTGGGGGAGGGGTGCTTCCATGCCCTATGATGCTCTGTGGCTGCTACCACCAAGTGCCACCCTGGCAGGCTCTGCTCCTCAGTCTCTCCCAGGTAGCCTCCTTGGAACAGGGGGACAAATGGACACCTGTATACCCAGCTCCTGCCAGGCCCTGCATAGGCTTCATTCCTCTCTCTCTCTCTTTTCAATACTGGGAATTGAACTCAGGACCTTGCACTTGCCAGGCAAGTGCTTATTCTACTGAGCTATCTCTCCAGCCCATCTCATTCCTATCTCTTTAAAAGCTGTATTTTACTTTATCAGAAGAAACTGGGGCTCAGAGAAGCAAGGTCCAGGTCCACTGGTGCACAGGTGGGACCTGAGTCCACACCTGCCTGACATCACAACCAGGCTCTTTGCACAAGTCCAGCTGTCTGTTCCAGAGCCCAGGAGGATGCTGGTTACATTCCAGTTCCTCCACTTCCTATCTGGGATGCAGGGGAAATCATCTCACTACTCTGTGCCTCAGTATTCCCATGTGGAACATGGGAGAAAAACAGTTACTGTAGCATTTACCAGAGGTGAAAGGGAAAAACTATGTAAGAGAAATTGTTCCTTTTAAAACTTGCTTCTTTTGAGGGCCAGTGAGATAGCTCAGTGGTGTAAAGCACCTGCTTAGGCAAGCTTAGGCAACTGCAGGGACTGCGGATTGATACCTGGCACCATATGCTGTGCCATCTCCACCCTCAGGGCAGGCTGAGCTGGCCATAACATAAATAATTAATAATAATAATAATAAAGTTAAAATAATAAAACTTTGTTCTTTTGAAACAGTCTAGTTCTATAATTGCCTCATGGCTTTGTAATTTCTTTTTTTTTTTTAATGTTTTCTTTTTAAATTTTTTATTATTTATTTATTTATTTATTTCTTGTTTCAGAACCTTTGTTTGTGTATTCACTCATTTTTATGGCCGGCTCAGCCTGCCCCAAGGGCAGGGCTGGTGCAGCATGTGGTGTTGGGGATTGAACCGCGGTCCCTGCAGCCGTCCAAGCTTTCCTAAGCAGGTGCTTTAGACCACTGAGCCATACTGCTAGGCCCTTTCTTTCTTTCTTTCTTTCTTTCTTTCTTTCCTTCCTTCCTTTCTTTTTGCGGTATACCAAGTATTGAACTCAGGACTTTTGCTTGCTAGTGTAATTACTTTCTTGATCCCTGCACCCATGAGAGCATAACTGAACATGCAGAATGCCTTTTATACCATTGTACCAAGCTTCATGAATGATGATTATTAATCTACCCTGGTAACCCATGATCTCCCCCTGCTAGCTAGTCAGAAGAACTACCAGGCTGCTCTGTCTCCCTTTGTACCGCCTGCTTGTGCATCATGTAGAAACCCTAGACCACCAGAGATTGGGGTCAGATATTCTGGGAATGACCCTATTCAGTACCCATTGAAGTAAATAAATCTGCCTCCAAATACTGGAAGTTATTTCAGTGTTTCTGCTTGCTGTTGTAGAATGGGCTTTTTGAGTTAGTGTACTGGACCAGCATTTGCATACAATCAGTGATAGATAAGAGCCACTGTTAGTGTTTATTATTGTTGTTGTTGTTAATGTTATTATTTTCAGCATGGGAGGTGATATCCATGGGCAGGAACATAGCTCAGCAGCACAAACACCTGCATGGCAAGTGCAAGATCCTAAGTCTGATTCCCAATATCAAAGGAGAGAGGGAGGGAGGGAGAGGGAGGGGGAAGGAGAGGGAGAGGGAGAAGGAGAAGGAAAGGGAGAGGGAGAGGGAGGAGGAGAAGGAAAGGGAGAGGGAGAGGGAGAGATATGGAACTCAGTACCCTATACCTGCCAGAGAAGTGTCTATCATTGAACTACATGCCAGCCCTCTTCGTATTTATTAACTGCCTACTATGTGCCAGGCTCTGTTCTAGCCCTGTGGGGTTAGCAATGTAAGGAGGCGTCCCTGCACCCATAGATAAGAACTGTACTTTGGGGGCTGATGAGATGGCTCAGTGGTCTAAAGTGCCTGCTTAGGCAAGCTTAGGCAACCACAGGGACCGTGGTTAGATCCCTGGCACCACATGCTACACCAGCCCCACCCCCAGGGCAGGCTGAGAAGGCCATAAAAAAAAAAAAAAAAAGAACTGTACTTTGGAAGAAAGCTCTATTGAGAGTTCCTCAGGGTGAATTGTTCTGGAGAAGACGTAGCTGTGTGTGTGTGTGTGTGTGTGAAGTAGCTAGCCTTACCCTCTGAGAGCCTGGGGTTGCACCTAGGAATCAGGCTATGGACATACAGGAAGGAGAAGTGGAGTGCAGTTGTCCTGGACAGGCCCTGGTGCCAAGAAGAAGGGATAGGAGCCTGTGTGGTTCCTCCTGTGACCTGCAGGTCTGCCCGCAGCTCAGGTCGGCAGCCCAGAGTCAGCATGAGGTAGGCACTTTACAAACACTTTGACTACACTGCTCCTGTGAGTCAGGAGATAGTGGAGGCCTTCTGTTTGGGTGCTTTCTGGTCAGTCCTTTCATTTCCTCAGGCACCTGCCAGGCAGCCCTGTATCTGCTTAGTGTCAGGTACTGGGGGGGGGGGCAGGAAGGGCTGGAGTGCTGCACAGGGCAAAGCCTTGCCAGGCACATTCCAGGCTCAGTAGTTGGGGAACTCAATGCAGGGCCTCCAGAGCTCCTGGTCACTTGAGCAGGCAGGAGGGCATGCTGCCGAGGTCAGGCACGCCAGGCAGAGGCATAGGAGGACTGGTACATGGGTGTGCTGGGTAGAGGCAGTGTAAACCTACACCTGTAATCCCTACGGCCTGGCTAGTGGTTCTGTTGACACTGGCAACCACAAGTAACCAGGGAGACTGCAGGAAGCTGGCAAGGAGAGGCATCCTGATCACCCGGGGAACTGCCCTCCAAACAAATGGGCAGTGTAGACTGCATCACCAGGGGGACTCAAGGTGGTGTCACCAAGAGACTTGAAAGCTTGGCAGAATGAAGCCTCATGCCTAGGTGAAAATGTCACACTGCAAAGCCACTCCTTGAACAGATGCAGAAGCTATGGGTTCCACAGTTGCATCCACCATAAACCAGGCCCTGGACACAAGCCAGCACTGACGCAGAGCAGCGAAGGCTTTGCAACCAGAGGCCTCACGTTCAACCTGCACCCTGCTACTGCCACCGCCAGCTGCAGGACTTGGACCTCCTTCTCTGCTGCCTGGCTGACCCCCCCATTCACTGTTGTCCATCACAGCACCCAAGCCTCAGAGTGACCCTGAGGTTTGCAAGAGAGGTGCAGTGACAGTGCCTCCCAGGGACAGAGCCACAACACTGTGACTGTCACTTGCTTCTGTTTCCTCACTGAATCAAATGGGAACTAAGACAGGGCACGCAGGAGTTGCTAGGTGAGTGAGTGCTCCTCCTTCCTTTACCTCATACAGCTGAAGAGCATGGTTCAGTCAGTGAGCCAGCATGCACAACAGGTGCTAAGTAAGTGCGTGATCCTGGTGCACTCTGTCCTTCAGAGGTAAAGGGAGTCACTAGTTTACTTGCCGAGTCCAGGATTCAAGTTGGGCATTGTCCGACCTTATAGGTGGACTCTGCGTGCAGTGCAGCACCTGGGAGATGCTGAGCACATTAGCACAGTAGGTGCTCAATAAATTCTTGTGAATGGAGAGAATCAACAGTTCCATTAAGCAAATGGCTGCTAGCACAGCCAGGCAGGGAGCAGGGAACACACAACATAAACGCGGGTGGGGTGGGTGGGTGTGTGCTGAGGGTAGGGGCTCAGACCCTCTTTGTGCTTTTGGAGCCAACTGCCTGGCTCCATGCCAGCCCCTCAAGGCATGGAGCCCTCAGGCCCAGGTTCTGTACCCTTTACCTTCTCCTTCAGGCTGGGTTTTGGTTCCAGCAGTAGCAGCAGCAGCAGCAACACCGCCATTAGCATGTCCCTGCCCAGGAGAAGAGCCAGGTGTGCTTAGGAGAGGGGATCCTCAGCCTCAGGAGGGAGACATGGGCTTTGTCAGTGGTGACTGAGAGCCCAGAGGCCCTGCATGCCACACACTGCCCGCCTGGCTCAGCCTGTCCTCTCCCACTCTGTGCTGGTGCCTGTACCCTCTTCTCACCCTGCACCCCAGCTCAGCAGCTCTTGGAACACCATGGATCCCCTAGCCTAGCCTCTGGGCACGGCCATCTGGTGGGCTCCTCCAGCAGCCAGGAAAGCCAGGCTGAACACCCCCTCATCCTAGGGTCTGCCTGCAGGTCAGGTGGCCCACAGCTCTCACCTGGGGGAAGATCTTGTTCATGTCTCGGCCTGGGCCCGTGTGGCCAGCTGAGCCAGGCTCCCTCTGGGTCTCCAGGGAGGCTGGAGAAGACACACAGGCCTGGCCCCGCCCCGTGCCCTTCCTGGCAGGGCAGGCATAGGGCACCCGCTTGAGGTAGGCCCATCCCAACTCTGGCAGTAACACTGGAGGCTTGAGATCCTCACCCTATTGTGCAGGCAAACTGTAGGCCCTGAGCCCTTGCAGGGAAAGGCTGGGTGAAAGGGCAGGGGCTGTTATTTCCTGAGTAGCTATCATGCTCCAGCCCCTACCACAGCTCCCTCACTATCCTTCCTGTTAACTGACTCTTGTGATAACACTATGGAATAGGTAAGATTACTCATCTGACAGGAGGAAGTGGGCTCAGAGAGGTTAAGTAACTTGCCTGAAGCCACACTGTGAGTGAATGGCAGAGCTGAGATTTCAGGTCCTGTGGAGTTGCTAGCTGCTTCTTCTTTGGGTTTGAGTTGGTTTATTACAACCCTGCGGGACCCCTGGGACCATTGGATTCTCTGACTTCCCTTTTCCTGAGGGCTGGCAGCCTTCCACAGCTCACTGGTGCTAGGATCTGCAGTACACATGTGCTCAGCCAGGCTCTCACCATGACGGCACAGGCCTGTAATCCTAGCCGTTGGCAGGCTGAGTGAGGCAGAGGGATTGCTGCAAGTTTGAGGCCAGCCTGGGCTACATAGTGAGACTCATCAACAGAGACAACCATGGTGGACAGCAGGTAGAGAGCTCCAGTGGCAGCTCCAGCTAGCGAGGATTGGAGGGGGAACTGAAAAGAACAGATGCAGAGCTGCTAGGGCTCTCGGGAAGCCCAGGACCTCATGTGTGTTAGCCAGGCTGGCCTCCTCCTCTCCACCTCATAATCCTCCTGTATTAACCTCCCAGGTAGTGTGACGGCCTTGTTTCACAGAAGGGAGACCTAAGGCACCCTGCCCCAGCACACACCCCTGCCTGAGCCACAGGCAGCCTCAGGACTGTGCACAGGCAGTGCCAGTCCCTTGGTCGCCTTACGTCCCTGCAGCCTGAGTGCCCTGCTTTGCATTGTCACCACTGACACACCTTCTCTTCCTGCCCCGTCTTTCTAATTGAGGGGACTCACTTCAGGGCCTTCTGCTCCTTGCTCTCCTCCACCAAGGAGGCAACTATAGGTAGCTGCACCACAGAGAAGCAAGGGCAGGGGTCCCCCTGTGCAACCTCCAGCTCCACCCTGTGGGGCTCTGCTGGCTGTGGCCTGGCTCCTGGCCAGGGTGGGGTGAACTTCTGGCAAGAGCACAGCTTGGTCCACAGGGCCTCACCACCAGCTGTGTGATCTCAGAGTAGTTTCACCTCTCTGAGCCTCAGCTTTCCCACCTAACTTTCTACACATCCATGACTCCCGTTCCTGAGGCAAAGTGTCCCAAGCAGGTAGGTTTCTGTGTACCTCTCTTCACCCAACACTAAGCCAAGCTGTCTTCAGTTTTCCAGACCCCACCCTCAAAATCTTAACTCTGATTAATGCCTAAAGCAGCAAGTCACAGCCTAAGCCTTGCTGCCTCCTTCTGCATACAGGGATGAGAACACTTCCCTTCCCTTCAATGTGCAGAAGGTGAAGTGATGGCCTTTAAGGGTCAATGCTGAGTCAGGATATGTTGGTTTGTTCCAGTGACAGAGATATCCTTGAGCGCTGGCTGGGCTTTACCCTGGTCAGCGCTATGTGGGCATCACAGTTGGAAGGATCCAGGGACTCAAGAGGGCTGTGTGCAGACCCACTGAGGAAAGGCCTGGCCCTTGCGTGAGTGTGGTCTCTGCCATGTGCTCTGGGCCTCGTGGCTGCCTCTCTCTGAGGCAATTTCCTCTACTCTGAGGATATGGTAGAGCCTGCCCTGGGAGATTATAAAGATCCAAGGAAGCACAGTGAGACTGCTGCAGGGGCTTGGCAGTGTCATCGGTAGTCACTGTGAATGATCCAAGGAGGTACTCTTACAAGAGAGTATTGGATCATTTATGAAATGAACAGATTTGGAGCTCTGGTAACAATGGCTGGATACACTTAAGGGTTACATTAACCACTCATTTCTAATCAGTGGCTGCTTTCTTTCCACCTGAGCCCTCAATTACTGCTATACTAACATCATAAGAACAATTCAAATTTATTTTATTTTTTAAAATGCACTTAGGACAGGGGATACAGGGTCTGTAGGGTTTCACTTCGTAGATTAGACTCATAGTGATTCACCTGTTTTCAGCCTCCCAATGTGCTGGAATTACAGGTGTGAGCCACCATGCCCAGTCTCAATCCCAATCTCAGCATGCTTCAGGGGCAGGCCCAGCACGGCACCCCAAAGACTGAATCCTCGCTGCTGGGTCTGTCTAAGCAGGTGCTTTAGTCTGCTGAGCTATCAGGTTGACCCAAGAATAATTCAAATTTAAACAGTGTGCAAGAGGCAGTAATATAGCCCCAAACAGTTTAGCATTGAGTAAACAAACAAATAATTTATTCTTAAAATGACAAAATGCAAGCAGACAACACTTAAACCAGGGGCTTGGTGAACTTAGATGAGAAAATTATTTGCACCAACATGTAAGTGAAGTAGAGAAGTTCCTTCAGCCATGAACATAGGCTACAAGCCACAGTAGCACTTGTAATACCTGTGACTTAATTTCCAACATGAGCCGGGCATGGTGGCACACACCTGTAACCCCAGCACTTGAGCCACAAAAGTGAGCTCAAGGCCATCCTGAATAACGAGACAGTCTCAAAACAAAACAAACAAACAAACAAAAAACCTCCCACAAGAAATTTATGCAGTGGACTTCAACAGTTATAAATTTTAGAAAAGACATAGAAATTGGGCTTCAGAATTTCAGCACTGTAAGAAGTTGTAAAATCTGTACCAACTGTATGATTTAGTTCCCTGAGGGCTTCCTTTTTCACTGTCACAATTCCTGTCACTGAGCACACCCCACCTACACTCCAACCATCAAGGAAACAGATTGAAAAACACAACCACAGGACCTGCTCAGAAACTGAAACCCTGACAGTGAGGCTAGGACCACACTGAGTTGGCTGGAATTCCTAGACCCAGAGGTTGAGGTACACTGACCAGCATTGTAGTTGAACAGCTCAGCCCAATAAGAAACAGAGCAGCAATAATGCAGATCCACAGAACAAAATCCCCTGCTTGATCAATAGCACTCAACTTAGAACCACGACCCAGAGATTTTTCCCAGGATGACTGTGAAAATAACGTGGGTAAATGAAGAGAGACAGGGAGACAGAGACAGAGAGAGAGACAGAGAGAGAGAGAGAGAGAGAGAGAGAGAGAGAGTCTAAAGAGCTTGTTTAGCCAAATACAGGGACTGAGGTTCAATCCCCAGCAGCACATGCTGTGCCAGCCCCACCCCCAGGTTAGGCTGAACCAGCCATAACATAAAGTTTAAAAAAAGAAAACAATAACGTGGGAGAACAAAGACAGCTTTATGGATAACAGCATAGCAATGTAAGTAAAACAAAGCTGTTCAGCTGGCAAGATAGCTCAGTGGCCTAAGGCACCTGCTTAGGCAAGCTTAGGCAAATGCAGGGACCGAGTTTTGATCCCTGGCACCATAAGCTGCACCAGCTCCACACTCAGGGTGGGCTGAGCTGGCCATAAATAGATAAAGTTTATAATTAAAAAAAAAAAAAAAGCTGGGTGTGGTGGTACATGCCTGCAACCCGAGCACTCAGGAGGCTAAAGAGGGGGATTTTTAGTCTGAGACTAGCCTGACTACACAGAGATATACAGATGTAAAATAAAGGGAAAAGGGAAATGGGTGTATCAGGTATTAAAGAAAAGGAGCTCAGAGGCTAAGGCACCTCAAGCCTCTTGTGGTCCACTTTCCTCATTGCTGGCTGATGATCACTTTACACCGTAGCCCTCTTGTTCAACCCCTAGCAAGGGCTCTCTCTGCTGAGGTTCAGGTTTCATGAGGCCCTTTATTAGTCTGGTCTATAGGCCCACCCACTGCTTTCCTTTTATCAGCAGGCTAGCTTTGAACTTATGACCATCCTTCTATGTCAGCCTCCAAGTGCTAGGGTCACAGGTATGGGCCACTATGCCCATGCTCAACACTGCTTTTTTTTTTTTTTTTTTTTTTTAACACTTTATGTTATAGCTGGCTCAGCCTGCCCTGGAGGTGGGGCTGGTGCAGCATGTGGTGCTGGGGATCGAACTTCAGTCCCTGTGGTTGCCTAAGCTTGCCTAAACAGGTGCTTTAGACTATTGAGCTATCTCGCCAGCTCATCATTGCTATTCCTTTGTGTTGTTTCTTTTTTTTTTTTAAATTTTTTTTTTTTTTTTTGGTTGGGTTTTTTGTTGTTTATTTATTTTTATGGCTGGCTCAGCCTGCTCTGAGGGCAAGGCTGGTGCAGCATGTGGTGCCGGGGATCGAACTGCGGTCCCTGCAGCCACCCAAGCTTTCCTAAGCAGGCGCTTTAGACCATGGAGCCATCCTGCCAGGCCCATCCTTTGTGTTGTTTCCCAGCCTACTAAGTCAGCTGTGGTTCTTCTCCCTTGTTTCTAACCCAAGAGCACCTGAACTTCAGGCCCCACTGCTTAGAATACCACTTCTCAGCACTGCCTAGATTTTTATTTTTTGAAGTTAAAAACGGTTCATTACATAAAGTCAATAACTGCACTTCACTCTTGTTCAAGCACCATGTCTGTGGTGTTAAAGACAATCATATCCACATGTCACTAGGCACAGCTCCCTACTCCACACAAGTGACAGACTGCTCTAGGAAACAAAACTCTCCCACACAGAGGAGACATTCCAGTTCTTGCCATCACAGGTAGTGGGTGTGCAGCTCAGAGGGAGCCACAGGCATGTGGTGTCCTAGCTTACCTAGATGGGGTGATTATTTTCAGTAGAAAGCTGACTATAGCTGAGCCCTAATTTTCATTAGAATTACTCAGACATCCATCTCCTGAAGCCATGCCACCATGCAAGGTGACAGCCTATAGGTGTGGGGACAGCCATTCCCTCCCGTGCCGCACCACTGGAGGGGGCTTCAAAGGATCAATGAGAGTCATAGGGGTGTAACTTTGAGGCAGGTTCCTGTGTGGCAGGGAAGGCTAGAGGCTGCCCAGGGCTTGCAGCTGCACGCGGGCGGGGTTAATGTGCTATTAGAGAACATCTCACTGTTTGGGTCAAGGAAGAATTCTGGGCCAAATTACAACCAGATTGTAATCAATTCTCTAAGCAAAATAAACAGTAGCTCCTGAGGTTAAGGAATCACAGAATCACTCTTTATACAACCTCTACACTGTTTTGTGAACTGTTACTAAAAATGCTGAGCTTAACAAAAATCTTTGTAAATCAGCTCATCAAAACAAGCATTTGGCCAGTAAGAATTTCATTTCACACCAATTATACTTTGGACCCCTGGTTTATTTAGGGCCACCTCTACACAGGTTTATAGAATATTTCCTCTAAGATGACAAGACAGCTTCCCTCAGTGAGACCCTGGTGTGAATGCATTGCTTTACTTATTGAGGGTAACATTAAACATGGAAGCTTTCAGCTGTGGCACTGTAACGATGCTACACAGGGCACCTTTCAAAGGCTACAATCAAGGACCCGCCCTTTTCTTTCAGGCAATGCAAACCTGGTTGAGGTCTTTTTGAGACAGGGTCTTGCTATGCAGTTCAGGCCGACCTTGAACTCACTTTTGTAGCCCAGGCTGGTCTTGAACTCACAACAATCCTCCTGCCTCAGCCTTCCAAGTGCTGGGATTACAGGCATGCGCCACCACGCCCGGCTAT
>PVJA010009298.1:0-30384 GCA_004027025.1 Myocastor coypus
TCCTGACTCAGCATCCTAAGTGTTGGGATTAGAGGCGTGCACCACCATGACTGGTTTATATATTACCTATATTTACTATAAAATCTGTTGCTCAGATTAACAGACATAGTCATGCAAAATTGGACAAATAATTGAATATTAACTATTACTTTCAATAAACCTTACTTTTTCTTGTCTTTTTCATGTTTTGAAAAAATTGAAGAGTGTATAACAATAACACATAAGAAATTAGAAATGGTACACATTTAGAAGACCAAGATGAGAGGTACTAAACTGTCATTTTTGTATTACACATTTCTGTACTCAATGTTTATGCTTAGATTGAAGATATAAGCATACAAAGTTAGTCAAGGTGAAAATTTTACATATTCACTTCTACTTTCACAAAACTGATGGATATTATTAGTATAATCATTTCAGTCATCTTGCACATATATTTTCATGATTTATCCTTTTTCTTTTCTTCCTTGTTTCTCCTTTTTCTCATCTTTGTTGTTTAATCCTTAAGTCCAGTTACTTACTCTTTCACTATATCTATTATACCTTTCAGATTTTAGTTTTTCTTTCAGGTGGTTACACTAGGGAGACAATATGATATTTACATGTGAGATGAGTACACACTTCTCAGAGGAAGGAATACAAGGGGCAAATAAAAGCATGAAAAATGTTCCACAGCACTTGCCTTTCGAGAAATTCAAATTAAAGTAACATTGATATATCATTTCATGCCAGAAAGAATGACTATAAAGGGGTTGGGGAGATAGCTCCGAGGCATAAGTGCCTGCTAGGCAAGTGCAAGGTTGTGAGTTTGAACCCTGGTCCCACAAAAAAAAAGAAAAAAAAAGAAAGAAAAACAAAGAATGACTATAAAGAAATCAACTAACAACAAATGCTGAAGAGGCTGTGGAGGAAAAGAAACCCTTCTCGCCTGAGTGTGGGAATGTACACATAAAATCACTATGGAAATCAGTGTGGAGAATCTTCATAAAAGTAGGAATGGAAATTCCATTCGATCTTGCTATTTCCCTTCTGAGTATTTCTTTTTTTGGTCTTTTTGAGACAGGATCTCAATATACAGCTCAGGCTGGCCCTGAGCTCATTTTTGTAGCCCAGGCTGGTCTCGACCTCACACTGATCCTCCTGCCTCAGCCTCCCAAGGGCTGGAATTACAGGCGTGCGCCACCACGCCCGGCTCTGAGTATTTTCTCAAAAGAACTACAGACATCATACCATAGTGACATATGTACACCCATGTTTGTAGCAGCACAATTTGTGCCAGCCAAATCTTGGAAACAACCAAAATGTTCATCACTTGAGGAGTAGCTGGAAAAGGTGTGGTATTTTTATACAATGGAGTTTTACTCAAGTATAAAGAAAGACAAACATGAGGCCTTTATAGGTAAGTGAGATAAAGCACATTCTTCACTTACAAAATCTCTTTATTTATCATTCTCCACAGTATTGCATGATAGATTTTATTATTTCCATTGGACAAATGAAAATACAGGAGTTCTCAGAGGTTGAGAGATTTATTTAAATTACATAGCTTGTAGGGGCTGGGGAGAGAGCTCAGGGGCACAAGGGCCTGCCTGACAAGTGCAAGGTTCAGAGTTTGATCCCTGGTTCCACATGCAAAAACTAAATAAGTATAAATTGCACAGCTTGTAATTGGCAATGCATAGATCCAAATGTAGACATACCTCACACACTCATACACACATAGAGAGAGAGAGAGAGAGAGAGAGAGAGAGAGAGAGAGAGAGAGAGAGAGAAGAGTGAGAAAGACAAGGATTAGTTTTAGAGAAGAATCAATAATTTTTGATCAGGCATTACCTGGGCTTCTAGTAGTATTTACCCTAATGAATCATATATAAATATATATAGGAAGGAAGTAAGAGAATCTTTTTTACTCCTAAGAACTTGTCTCAGATCAACATCACTTTTTAAAAAAACTTCCCTCCATTCCCACACTATTATCAAAACAACTTGTTGCTATCATTTAGGTATAACATTAATCTAGTTATCAATTCATTTTATGAACATTTATCAAACATATTTTCTAAGCATAGTATACTAGCAAAAGTGCTAGGGTGAAAGGAATGACTTGAATCCTAGAAATACTACCACCAAAAATTACTACATGAATGCTAAATTTTGGTTTCCTCATATATATAAAAACACATTAGACTAGATTATTTGTAAGGTAAATTATTGCGCAGATAGGCTAACTTTCTTTGAATTGACTTGCGTTATCAAGAAAGATATTTTAGGACCACATTATGAAAACGCTTGATCATATTTTCAAATATTAGGACTTTTTAAAGGAATTTTCTGATTTTTTTCTACTGATGTTCTACCGATAAACAGTAGAAAGCTATGGAAATTTTTTGAGACTACTTTAGAATAATGCTTCTGATGTAACACTACAGGTTTCAGTTTCCAAGTTGTGTGCTTTGGAGCAAATCTCTTAGTCTATATCTTCTAATTTCTATACAATGAAAAGAATTATACTTATGTTGTTGAATTCTTACTAAGATTAATAAAGAATGAACATCAATAGCCCACAGCACTATGTTTTGGGAATAGAGGATGATAACCCAAAATAATATTGCTGTGTGTGTGTGTATGTGTGTGTATGTGTGTGTGTATGTGTGTGTCTCTGTGTGTGTGTTGCTGGGGAACAAATCCAGAGCCTTGCACATGCAATGTAAAAATGTTCTGCCACTGGGTCACTTGAGAAGAGACTCAGGCTTATTTGGAGAGAGGCTCTTCTCAGTGAGGCCTATGAAGCTATGTGCATTGGGTCTTCTCATCATTTCTTTTGGCACCTATAATAAAAGCAGTACTAAGTGCTTCTAAATAGGACACTGATAAAAAATAGAGGAGGATAGAAAAATAATGGAGTCTTTGAATGAGCAGCATAGGGAAAAAATGGAATGCATGAAGCAGATTGAAAGAGACATACAGGAAATTAAAATCTCCGTCACAAAGTTGCAAAACCATTTGAAGGTGAAAACATAGTTTCAGACCTTGATGACACCTTTGCAGCTAGTGAAAAGGTTACAAAAGGTCTCTTAAAGTTAACTAGGATTCAGGAAAAGTAATTCAACATCTGGAAGGTGGTGCAAAGATGAACAACATAAGATTAATAGGCATCAATGAGAAAGAAGGAGTCCATACAAATGATATAAAAAGAATATGGGCAGAAGTAATAGCAAAAAACTTCTCAAATATGGGGAAACAATCTGACATTCAGGTAACTGAAGCATATAGAACTCCAAGTAACACTAACCCAAATAAAACCCCAGCCAGACATATAATAATCAAGATCCCAGAAATTGATCACAGCAACAGTATACTAAACGTTGTTAGAGAAAATAAACAGATGACATTTAAAGGAAAATCCATTAGAATAATGGCAAACTTATTTTTACAAAACATCAAGTCAAGAAGAGCATGGAGAAAAGTACAAGTCTTGCAAGAGAAGAAATGCCAACAGAGACTGCTATAACCTGCAAAACTCTGTTTCAGGTATAATGGAGAAGTGAAATACTTCCATGACAAAGAACAACTAAAGAATTTCATGCCAACAAAGCCAGCCCTGCACAAACTACTAAAAATATTCTAGAGAGGGACCAAAACGGCCGAAACTCTATGAAAGAGAACAGAAAGAATCTATCCAATAGGCAAACAAACAGGAGAAAAAGAGGTATACAACGTCAGGTAAATAACATGTGAAATGTAAGTCATTACATTTCTAGTATGATCATCAAAGTAAATGGACTCAATTTACTAATTAAAAGAAACAGATGTGCTGCCCTGAAGGCTTTCTTTTCATTTTCCAATTCCTGGCACTTGATCACCGTGGTTTTTAAGTTCAGTCATGGTCAAGTCCAAGAACCACATCACGCACAACCAGTCCCAAATATGGCACAGAAATGGTATCAAGAAACCTCAGTCTCAAAGATACAAATCTCTGAAGAGGGTATATCCAAAGCTCTCCAGGAATGTGTGTTTTTCCAAGAAGCACCACAAGAAGGGCTTCAAGAAAATGCAAACAAAAAATGTCAAAACCACGAATGTGCATGCAGAGGCTATTAGGACCTTTCTCAAGCCCAAGGAGGTCAAGTTCAAGATCATTCAAAGGGATTAAACTGCAGGCTCATTCCACTTGCCTCTGAGTAGGTTTCAGACGACTGTTTTTGATCCTTCATTTTGTTTTTTAATTCAGTGAGACTTTTTGATGTGTGTATATGCATGGCAATCTTTACTGTTCTATGTCATTAATTGTATGAAAGTTATGAACAAAAAGCTCTACCACTACTCCATACCCCAGCTCTTGTTGGTACTTTACTCTTCCTAGACATTTCCTCTATTTTCTACCTAGATTATTGGGCATTAGTTACCTTTGTTTTCTGAAAGGAAAGGGTAGAAAGAAAAGAGAGAAGAGAAGAGAAGAGAAGAGAAGAGAAGAGAAGAGAAGAGAAGAGAAAAGGAAACAGCCTCTTTTTCAAAAGAGAATTGGTGATATGGGCCACAATAGATTTTGATCCCAGGTAGCACAGACCTCTCTTCTTTGCATCTTGTGAGTGGCATCAAAACCTCAGTGAAAAATGGACAGTTGACCCATATTCATTTTCTGCTGAATAACTCTTAACTTTCACTGTATTCCACCTATTTTGATACCGTGTCACCACCTTGTTTTCTGGTATCTTTCATCATGCTAAAATGCAGTCAATAGCTCAAATCAAAATCATTAACTCCATATAATGTATATGTTTTGTGAAGGATACTTTATTTCTACCAGGATCTTAACTGAATAACTGCGTTTTCTCTGTAGGACAGGTATTGTGCGTTACTTATAGAATAGCAAGTATTATTCTAGTTTTGATATTCAAATTCACAAAATCACAATTTTTGAGTTTATATTCAGATAAAAATCCTCAATGTATTCTATACAACCTTCAAGGTATTTTTAAAAATCCTATGAGAAGGTATTTTTATACACATTATCCTTTGATTGTGGCTACCAATCACTTTAATGAATAAAACCCAGCAAGTTTCAAATGAAGATAAGATGACTGAAACTGAAGATAAGACAAAAGGGGCTGTACATTTAATTTGTTAAATTGGAGCAATTTAGATAGAAAAATAAACTGAGTGGGAAGATGTATTTAAGATTTTTAGCAGCAATGACTGTAATGCACCTAAGGAAATTTCTCAAAGGTAAAATTAACATGCTAACATACTTTCTAGACTTGTATCATGTGTGAAGAGGACTCTTTAAAGAATAAAGGCACAGTGGATCATTTACTTACAATAGAAATATATTATGGTAACTATACCCTATAATGAAAATATAAGTTGGAAATTTCAGATTGGTAAACATGTGGAAATTTCTGGAGGGTGGTTTGCTGAAAGAGCATGTGGAATCACTGAACCCCTTATCATGCACCTAGTCCTATGTATTGCTTTTACTTCACAGTTCTTGTGTTACTAGCATGGGCACAATGGCTGGATAGAGACACACAGTTCTCACTTTCTCCTTCACAAAGTAGTACCAAAACAATAGATCTATGCCTTCATATTGAGGTGCATGGCCACAAGATAACACTGCATTTCAACAGTTAAAAAATTTAAACCTTGTAAACACCAGAGGCCCAAGATAGCAATATAGCAAGAGAAACAAAATGTCCTATCACTTCCTGCTCTGGTTCTACAGATGGGAGAGGGAGACTCCCCATTTTCACAGGTAAATATCAGAGGCAGTCCTAGCAATCTATATCAGTGCAAATACTGAGCTTCCTAGCTACTTGGCCCTAGAGACCTTAAAGCATAAATGAATAACATGCATAAATTCTTCACAGTATTTTGGCTTTTTAGAAAAAAAAATTCACTTTCCCTTCTAGTAAAGCCCCAGGGTTCTGAAACCAAGAGCCATCTTGAGAGACCAATTTGGATTGCTATGTGGTATGGGGGTAAAATGATTCTAATTACTGTCATCTCCGGGACCCTACAAAAGTTCTATGAAACTGGTTTACCAGGTGGCTCTCTGATGAGACAGAGTTGGTTTGGTGAGGTGATTTTGAGAAACCCATTCATAGCACTAAAATATAGGGAGTGGGTACTGTGACATGGAGAAGAAGACAGGGTGTTTCCTGCAAGAACCGGAGATCAGAGAGTCTGTGTTTAAACACGGATGAGGCCAGTGGTGTGTGCATTTGCACGAGAGCCTGGGCAAACAGCTGTTGCCCATGCAGGTGTGGCTGCCCCTCTCCTATCTTTTCTACATGGGTCCCTGTCACTTGGAGGCTATAGGAAAAACTCTGCAATTCTACTCTAACTTCAGTTACAGAGGCATGCTAACACAGATTAAGACAACACATTTATTGCCTCAATTATAGTTTGCCACATGAAATACACAGTCTGAGAAATTCAGGAGAGAAATTTCCCGAGGTAGCACCAAATGCATTCTACTCACTTTCTCCAATGAGTCTCTCAGTAGAAATCAACTTTATCCAGCTTCATCTACAACCCAATTGACTCAATGTCTTCTAAAAACCACAAATGAAAAAAAAGTAGAGTGGTGGGAAAAGTCCTTGGCCATCACTCAATTTGTGGGTATCCACACTTAAAGGTGAGATCTCGTTTAAGTCCCACACATACATGAACATGTCTATAATAACAGCAGAGAGTATCACAAAATTTGCTGCATCCAAGCTCATGTGTAAGAGGGAAGTAAATATTAGCAGAATATACAGTCTCTCTGGGACCTGCATTCAAAATGTTTGAAAAACACTAGTTTAGTGAAGAAAAAATGCAGGAAACTGGAAATGTAGAAAAGGAAGAAAATAAACACAAGACAGATTAAGGCATGAAGCAGTTTGAAAGACTAATCCTAGCTCCTGCAAAGGGGGACCTCCCTCTGCAAACATAAGTTAATTCCAGAAGAGACTGGGAGCCCCAGGGAGAGACAGTATACTGAATCAGCAGCTGTAGCCCAAAGAAGCACCCATGATCATTGTAAAGAGTATTGGGTTTTTATTTAGCATATTTCTGTCTACATGATAGGTCATATTTAGAGAAGAAATCCGTTGCATGATCACTCATATTTGAGACTATTTTCTCAGGAGCCATTTTGAGAAAGTTTAATCACTGATACTGAACAGAACAGCCACCAAGCTATAGAACAGGAAAATTACTGAGCTATATTTCATGGTTCCTAGGGTCACTGTATTGCTATGACTGGCTAGGTTTTGGCCATGAGAAAGATTCAGAAAGGCTGCAAGCTACATATAAACTTCCTGAGATGTTTCATCAGGAAGGAAACAAGGGCTCCTATTGTCTCTGTTGAGAAGCCACGTTAGTTGCTTGCAATTTTAAAAGGGGGAAATTCCCATCCTCTTGGATACACTCAGTGGTCTGTTGAACTTTCCATCTATTAACAGGATTAAGGATATATCTTGGGTTTGGCCATTTGCTACAGCCAGAGCACAGAGGCCTCCAGAGCAGAGATGGGAAAAGAAAGCAGTGAAGTGGAGGTGCATAAACAGAAACAGAAAATGCGACTGGGGAAAGTAAATGTGGCAGAAGTGTGGACACTACTGACAAACAACATCAATAGGAGAAGCAGGGCAAGATTAAGCAATCATAAACAAGTGAAGGTGAAAACAAAATAGCATTTACTTGCTAGTCACTATTCCTCTACCCTATGTGGTAACTTCAGTACACTGAACCTGGAAGGAAACTATTCATTCAGAACCACAGAGGATCTATTTACCTATAAAAGCCTTGAATTTTTCTTTTTCATATCTGAGTGATACTCTGTTGTATAAAAATGCAACACCATTGTTATGCATTCCTCAGTTGATGGGCATTTTTGGATTGTTTCCAGGGTTTAGCTATGACAAATTGTGCTGCTATAAATATAGGTACACATATATTGCTGTGGTATGATATTTTCAGTTCTTTTGGAAAAATATTCAGGAGGGGAATAGATAAGTTTAATGGGTCCTCTAATCTCAGGGTTTTTTTTTTTTTTGTGTGTGTAATCTGTATTAATTTCGATTGTGGTTTCCAGTCTACATTCCTACAAGCATTTGCTATTGTTTGACATCTTGCTGTCATTCTTTCTGGAGTAAGCTGGAATCTTGTATTATTTTTGTAGGTAAATTTATACAACTAGAGATTATACTCATAAGTGAAATTAAACAGATTTGTGTAAGAACCTGAAAGAGTAAATAAAATCTGAAAGGTTGAAAGCTATGATAGATAATGTGAAAGGGAAAGAAACTGTTCAAAGGGAAAGAAAAATTAGTATGACGAAAAGGACAGCAATATATAATATAACAGTCATATCATCTTGTTTAGTGAAATTCCTTATCATTTTTAATGTCTTTTATTTTTTATTTTCTTTAAAATATAAAGCATAAATAAATATAAAAAACACACACACTGAGAAAATTTCTGGGTTCACTTTTTTGATTCATTTACATTTTGAGTTTTTTCTTTAGTATTTTAAAAAATTTATTAATTTTAATAAGGAAGAAATAGCAATGAAATAGTTTCAAAATACATTAGTAAGACAGCCACAATAATGGATACAGTGTGTAGTATTGACTTCATAGTAGTTGTTCAGAGTACAAGATGTAGGCATGATAACTTTTCTAAACACTATTAGTAAAATAGTTCTTCTCACTGAACTAAGAGAAAGTAGTTGTATGTATAGTCCAGTAGTCCCAAATAGTAGTGGGTTATCAGCAGAAGTGGCAATGCTGGAAGCTGTTGACTTGAGCCTTTTACAGCTCAGCATATTAATCTGGCTTTTTATACCTCTTGGTTAAACTTTCCTGCTGGATGGTTAAGGTTAAGTTAAAGCAAGACCTATATAACAAAACATGAAACTTTTGTGTCTGAGAAGGTCAGCCACATCCCCTCAGGATTTACCTTAAAACCATGTACATCATTTTATAGAACTTTTTGTCAATGTCAGTCATCTGGATGAGTCATGGCCATTGCTTGAGCAGTTTGCTCTCTGAAAACCTGAGAAAATGTTTTCTTTCTAAGTGACTCTCCTTAGGCACACCGTACATCATTGATCCCTTTTCTCTGTAGCCCCATAATCTACTTGAACAGAAAAATTGGGACACCACAGAGTTATAGGATGTTACAGTACAGGTTCTCTTATGTCCTGAGTCCTCACTGACTTTGAAGGACTAGGGCCAAATATTGGCTATCTTTGTAGCCATTGTTTTTCTCTAAATTTTTCATCTGCAAACTTAAGTTGTTAACACACCAGAAGAGAAGCTGAGTGATACTATTACTCTATAACATAGGTGCTTGAGCTTAATATTACTGTTTCTGAATATCAAATGCCTTAGACTTAACATGGAACCAGTATTTTCCATCAATCATTGATATTCTAATAAATACCCATATAATGTGATAAAAATACACATTTTTACACAGAAATTTAGAAATCTAACCATTTAAAAATTATAGCAGGTCAGTCTTATGGTATTTTTACTTGTCTCTTATTCTCTTTTCTTACATTTATTTTTTTTGTGTGTGTGTTTTTAAAACAAATATTTACTTGAGAGACAGCATAAGAATAATGGAAGGGATGATAGAAGCAGCACACATCTAAAAGACCAGAATGACAGACATTCCAGGCATGGTTTTAGTATTATAGATTGTTATCCTCAGCATCAAAAACCTGTTGGAGATTCCTAGGGCCATTTTCTAAATCATCTTGTGTAGATAAGTGCATTGTTTTGTTACTGCTGTTTCCAGAATTTCTGCTTACTATCTCTTTATTGTTTCATTATTAAGTTCTTGATTTCCATTCAGCTGTGTTAGGCCTTTCCATTTTTATTTCTTCTTTTGAGTTCTTACACTAGGGAGGCTATATGATATTCACACATGTATGTTTCGTTTATTTCACTTATGAGTGTATGTTCAAGAGACATCACTTTATATATGAAGGCTTTGAGTTTCTCATTTTTTTTTTTACTCTTGAGATAGTGTGGTTCATTTCATAATTGATTCCTGTGTAAAATATAACTAGGCAGCAGATAAAAAAGTTTAGGGTAACTTTATTTGACACAACTACTTTAAAAGTTCGGTTACAAGTTTGGGATATAATTTAGTGGCATAACACTTGTCCAGCATATCTAAGGCCCTGTGTTTGTCCTATATCACAACAACAAAAATTGACTCATGTCTTACTACAATTATTATTGTTCTTACAGTACATATGTTTTTCCATTTCTCTATTGTCATATGGATAGTAGTTGTTTTTGAAACTGAAAGATCAATTAGCTTAGTATTTTAATCATGCAACTTACTTGAAATTTTTGTACATTTCAAAATAGCTTATGATTGCTTTTGTTTTTATTTTTATTAAAGTAGTAATGAGTAGAATGCTATACCCAAAATCAAGATTATTACTATTAAACTGAATCCTTTTAGAAAATATCTGCTCTTTTTAAATTAATGAAGCAATACAATAAAGATGAGTATAGGCACAGCTGACCATGTCTCCAAGCTCTGTTCTAATGAACTCCCAATCTATTGAGCAAACTCAGTATCTTGGCATGTGTCTTTTCTTAACCCATTCATTGCTGTACGATACAGTCGTACCTCACTTCACAAACTGTTTTCTTACCATGATCCCAGTTGCACACTGAGTTGGAGAAGAATGGAATGAAGTTTGCTGGTTAGATTCAATGTTGATCTTATGGAGAAATTTGATTTTCTTGCTCAATTCTTTTTTTCGAGACTGGGTTTTGTTATGCAGTTCAGGCTCCAGAAATCCTCTGGCCTCAGATGCCTGAATGCTGGATTATGGAGGCATGTGTCACCATATCTGCCATATGCCATACTTGTCTTGTTCAATTCAGTTTGTATCCAGTCTTGGAAACAATTATATCTGTGAACTGAGATATCACTGTATATATTATGCAAATGTATATAGATTATACTTTTTATTGAAATAGAATTAGTTTACACTTATTTATAAACTTTTAAGAAAAAATTCATATATCTTTTAGATTAACCTACTTAGTAGATACCGCTATTAATTTCTTAAAGATGAATAAACTGCATCCTGGGTTCACCAAGATCATATTTAGTATTAATTAATGAATTGGGAAACAGAAATGCTCCTAAGAAACTTTCAGTGATTTCTTGGAAATCATACTCATCGGCTGTATTTTGCTTTACTACTGTACGGAACCAAGGAAAATTTTCAGTCCCCCTCCACCAAGCTCCTGATTCTAGGAAATAAACCCAGGGCTTGTGTTTGGCACTGAAGAAATCTACAAGAGTTATACTCTCAGCCTTAGAAAGCAATCAGAAAACGGCTATATAAAGGTCAGTGGAGTGGACTTCATCTGCAGTATTTAGTAACAACATTTACAGATGTCAATGAAATTTTGACTTTCTTAAGTTTACCCTGATTTCATAGCCTAGATAGGAATATGCTAGAATTTGTCCTTATCAGAGGATCTCAGAAGAAAATTCAAGTTTACACAGACTTGGATGTGTATCTGAATTTAATAAACCTGAGAGGCTTTAGTCTGAAATATAAAATAATTCCTAGGGGACATCTGCTGCTTTATTTATTAGAGACACACTAAATGTAATTATAGTGAATAATAAGCCATTATTTTTTGCAAAAACCAATAAACCCACTGTTTGTTTTTGAAACTAGGTCTTGCTATGGAGTTTATTTTTTTTTGTAATACAGTTATATATTACTTAATCATATGCATGCTGTCTGTGAAATGCATCCTTAGAAAATTTTGTCATTTTGTGCATATAATAGAGTATTCACAAACTAAGTGGCACAGGTCAGTCATTCCACACAGCCTCTTCATGCTGTCAGGAAACTTTTTTAAAGCAAAGTTACACTCTAAAATAATACAGAAAATTACAGAGTGGCAAACACATATACCAGTAGCATAGTTATGTATTGCCATTATCAGCCTCATGTCTTGTACATAGTGGTATATGGTATACCTTATTATTATTATCATTATTATTTATGATAGTTAATACATTGCATCACATTGTCTTCATCATAGCTGTTTAGAGTACAAGATTCAGGCAAGATTTCTTGTCTAAACATCATTCTAAATATCTTTCTTTTCATTGCACAAAGAGAATGTAACTGCATATACAGTCCAAAAGACCATAACTGTAGTGGATTATCAGCTCATCTGGCATTATCCGAGGCTGTTGACCTGAGTGTTTTACAACTCAGCATATTAATACATCTTTCCTTTTTATACCTCACTGTTAGACTTTTCTGGTGGATGGTTAAGACCAAGATAAAGGTAGACCCTATGTTACGAAAAATATGTAACTTTTGTATGTGACAAGGTCAGTTAAGGGTTTACCCTGAAACTGTGTACTTCAGTTTGCAGAACGTTGTCAGTGTCAGTCATCTGGATGAATCACAACCCTTCCTTTTTCCATTTTGCTCTCTGTGGAAGCCCGCAGAATGTTTCTTCTCTAAGTGACTCTCCTTCTGCAAGCTGTATATCACCAAATACTTTCTTCTGTGGTCACATAATCTCCTTGAACGGAAATTTGGGACTCCACTGAGTTATATACTGTTACAGGACATGTTCTTTTATGTCCTGTGTTCTCACAGACCTTGAAGGGATAGCCAAAATATTGGATATATTTGTATCCCTTCTTTTTCTCTAATTATTTGGACTGCCAAATTAAGTTGTTAACCATCCAGAAGAGCAAATTTCCTATAACATAGGTACTAGAGCTTAACATCACTATCTTTTTGAATATTAAATGCCTTAGACATAACATGAAACAAGTATTTTTCATCAATTGTTGATATTCTAAATCTTAAAACCCTTATAGAATGTAAAAAAAGGACAATTATGCATTGTCACACATATTTTTCAACTTAACCATTTACAAAATTGTAGCATTACACTTCTGTGGCCTTTTTTTCTTGTCTCATATTCCATTACCTTTTTTCTTTCATTTTAAAATTTTAAGCAAACATTTACTTGAAAGAGAAATATAGCAATAATCGATATGACATTAGAAACAATGCATAATTAGAAGACCAGAATGATGGATATTCCAAACATGATTTAAGTATTACACATTGCTATCCTCAGCATATTTGCATAGTTCACAGATATCAGTATATATAGTCAGTCAGAGTGTAAATACCACCAATTTCTCACTAGTTTCAAAAACATGTTGGAGATTTTTAGGACCACAGTCTTTTTTTTTTTTTTTTTTGTCTTTTTGAGACAGGGTCTCACTATGCAGTTGAGGCTGGTCCTGAGCTCACTTTTGTAGCCCAGGCTGGTCTCGAACTCGCATCAATCCTCCTGCCTCAGCCTCCCGAGTGCTGGGATTACAGGCGTGCGCCACCACGCCCGGCTTAGGACCACAGTCTTAACCATCTTTTGTATATAAATGTTTTGTCCCTACCATGTTTCCTAATTTTTCTCCTGGCTCTCTCTTCATTGTTTAAAGCTTACATTTCCAATTATATATTATATTATATTATATTATATTATATTATATTATATTATATTATATTATATTGTTTTATATATAACTATATTATACATTTCCATTTTATTTCTCCTTTTGAGTTCTTATATTAGGAAGACTATGATATTTACAAATGTAGGTCTGGTTTATTTCACTTATGAGTGTATGTTCAAGATACACCCACTTATATATGAAGGCTTTGAGTTTATCATTCCTTGTGGCTGAATAATATTCCATTATATAAAAACATCACGTTATTTTTAAATATTTCTCAGATGATCAGCATTTTAATTTTTCCAAGATTTGGCTATCACAAATTGTGCTGCTATAAATATAGGAGCACAAAGATTACTATGATATGTTGTTTTCAGTACTTTTGGGAGAATTTCCAGTAGAAGTATAGCTGGATTAAATGGGATTTCTAATCCTAATATTGTAAGGAGACTCCACATTGATTTTCATAATGATTGTTCCATTCTCCATTCTCAACAGCAGTGGAGAAGTGTTCCTTTTTCCCCACAGCCTCTCCAACATTTGGTGTTGGTTGATTTCTTTATGATAGACATTCTTTCTGGGGTGTGATTGTTCTAAGTAATGTTCAAATTTACATTTGTTGGATGGCTAGTGATGTGGAACATTTCTTTGTATATTTATTAGCTTCTAGCATTTCTTCCTCTGAGAAGTGTGTGTTCATCTCTGATACCCATTTCTAGATTGGGTCCTTAAATTTCAGGACCCTAATGTTTTTTAGTTCTTTATAAATTCTAGATAGAAGACCTTTGTGTGAATACTTATTAGTTAATTTTTTTTCAAAATTGTCTTCAAATTTGTGGTTGTATTTTCACTGTTGGTAATTTATTTAGACATGCATAAACTTTGCAGCAACAGGAAGTCCAAGTTGTTCCTTCATTCAGCTGTTACACGTGCATTTTAATTTTTGTCTATGAACTGTTTGCCTATCCCGATGCCTTCAAGATTTCCTTATACGTTCTCTTCTAGGATATTTAGTGTTTCTATTTTAATATTTAGATCTTTAATCCACTTTTACTTTAGTTTAGTGCATGGTGGTAGACCTAGGTCAAGTTATAATTTTCAACATGCAAAGGGCCAGTTTTTCCAGCACCATTTGTTAAAGTGGCTATCTTTCTTCCAGTAAACATATTTGGTCCCTTTTTCAAAGATAGCGTGGCTGAGTGTGTTTCTGTATCTTCTAATCTGTTCCACTGATTCTCAGGTCTATTTTTTTCCAATATCATGCTGATTTTATTAATATGGATTTGTAGTAAAATTTTAGGTCATTGATTGTAATGCCTCCTCCCTTATCTTTGGTGCCCAGGATTGTGTTTGCTATTGTAGGTCTTTTCTGGTTCCAAATAAATTTTAGAAATGATTTCTCTAGGTTTTTGTGAGGTACGTTGATGATATTTTGATAGGGATTGCATTAAATCTGTACAACAACTTGGGGATTATGGCCATCTTCACAATGTTGGTTCTTCCTGTCCATGAGCAGGTAATATTTTTTTTCCATTTTCTGAAATCCTCTAAGATCTCTTTTTTCAGAGTACTGTAGCTTTCATTGAATAGATCTTTACCTTTTTTAGTTAGGTCAATTCCTAAGTATTTTGTTTTCCACAATGCTATTGTAAAAGTTATTGTTTCTTTAATTTCCCTCTCAATGTGTTTGTTATCTGTGTAAAGGAATGCTTGAAAATGATTATTAATTCTAGTAGCTTTTTGGTGGAGATTTTTGGGTCTTCAAACTGGCCTGTGATGTCATCTGCAAATAATGATAGTTTACCTTTTCTTTACCTATTATTCCTTTTCTTTCTTTCTCCTGTCTAATGGCTCTAGCTCAGTGGTTCTCAATCTTTCTAATGCCATGAACCTGCAATACAGTTCCTCATGTTGTGCTGACCTCAAACCAAGAAATAATTTTGGTGGCTACATCAAAATTGTATTACCAAATAAATAACATTTTCCAATGGCTTTAGGCAACCTCTGTGTTTTGGTTGTTTGACCCCTGCTGGGATCATGACCCACAGGTTGAGACCCGCTACTCTAGCTAATGATTCTAGAACTATATTGAGTAGGGTTGGTGATAGAGGACAACGTTGTCTTGTACCAGATCTGAGAGTAGAAAACTTGAGGTTTTCTCTGTTTAGAATTATGTTAGTCATTGAATTGTCATAGATGGCTTTTATCAGATTGACGTTTAGGCCATCTATTCCAATTTTCTGTAGGGCTCTGAGGATGAATGAGTGTTCAACTTTGTCAAGATCCTTTTCTGCATTAATTGAGATGATCATGTGGTTTTTCGATTTGACTCCTTTGATAAAGTGTATTACACTTACAGATTTGCTTATGTTGAACCATCCTTGCATTCCTGGGATGACACCTACCTGATCATGATATAAAATCTTAATGAGTTGCTGTGTTCTGTTTGCTAGGGTTTGAGGATTTTTTTTTACATTTTATTTTATTTTTTTTCTTGTTTCAGAACTTTTGTTTGTTTATTTATTTTTATGGCTGCCTCAGCCTGCCCTCAGGGCAGGGCTGGTTCAGCATGTGGTGCCTGGGATCGAACCGCGGTCCCTGCAGCAGCCCAAGCTTTCCTAAGCAGGCACTTTAGACCACTGAGCCATCCTGCCAGGCCCCTGATTGAGGAGTTTTGAATCTATGTTCATGAGAGAGATTGGCCTGTGGTTCTCTTTCAGTTGCATCTTTCTCTGGTGTTGGTATCTGTATAATACCTGCCTCCAGGTATGAGTTTGGGAGGATTGTTTCCCTTTCAATCTCCTTGAAGAGCTGGAGGACCACTGAAATTATATCTTTCGTAAATTTCTTGTAGAATTCAGTGGTGAATCCATCAGGACCTTGCCATTTTTTTTGGTAGGTTTTTATTGCATTTTGTATTTCACTGGCAGTTTTTGGGTTATTGAAAATTCTTATATCTTCTTGATTTAATTTGGTAATTTGTACTTTTCTAGGATTCTGTCCATTTATTTTGTGTCTTCAGTTCTGTGAGAGTAACGTTTCTCAAAGTAGCTATGAATGATCTTTATCTCTACCGTGCCTTTGTTAAATTTGCACTTTTCATTCCTTATTGATTGAATTTGATATTTTTTTCCTCTTTTTGAGGAGGCTATCTAGCAGCTCATCACTTTCATTTAATCTTTCAAAGAATCAACTCTTTGATTCATTAATTCTTTGTATTGTTTTCTTTGTCTCAATTTAATTAATTTCTGCCCTAATATTTTTAATTCCCTCACTTCTTTGGGCTTTGGGTTTTATTTGCTCTTCCTTTTCTAGACGATCTAGCTGTAGCATTATTGGATTTCCAGTTTTCTTTTCTTAAAGTGTGATTTCACAACTATAAATTTCCCTCTAAGAACTACTTTCATTGCATCCTGTAACTTCCAGTGAGTTGTGTTTGAATTTTCATTAAATTGTAAATATTGTTTAATTTCTTGTTTAATTGCATCTGTAACTCACTGTTTGCTGAGGAGGGTGTTGTTTAATTTCCATGTATTTCTGGAATTCTTGTGGTTTATTTAGTCATTTATTTCCAGCTTCATTGTACTGTGTTCAGATAATATGCATGGGATAATTTATGTTTTCTTGCATATACTTAAGCATAACCTATGGAATAGTATGTGATCTATTTTATAAAATGTCCTATGTGTAGCTTAAAAAATGTGTATTCATATGTGGTCTGGTGGAGCACTGTATATTTCCGCTAAGTCCATTTGTTCCAAGTTCTCATTCAATTCTGCTACTTCTTTGCTAAATATTTTATCTGCTTGACTTATCTTTTGGGGACAAAATTGTGTTAAAGTGTCCTGTTAAGACTGTGGTATGGGATATTAGATTTTCTATGTCCATTAATATTTTTCTTATATTGCTTTGTGTTCCTGTGTTGGGTATGTACATGTTTATTAGTATTACATCTTCGTCTTGGATTTTTCCCCTAACTAGTATGTAGTGCCCTGCTTTATTTCATTTGATCAATCTTAATTTGAAATGCAGAATATCTACAAACACGATTGCTATCCTTGCTTTTTTTCTGAGGTGCTGTGTCACATAGTATTATTTTTCATCCTTTGACATTAAGACTACGAATTTGTTTATGAGTTAAGTGTGTTTCTTGTATATAGGATATTGTTAGATTTTTCTTTCTAAACCATTGTGCCAGTCTGTTACTTTTAATTGGGAAATTAAGTCCATTTACATTGATAGTTATGACTGAAATGTATTAACTTATGATTGATTTTTTTTAAACCTAATATTGTGTATCCCCTTTTCTCCTGTGTTTAACTGATTGTCCTATTTGATGGGTTATCTCTGTTGTTGTTCATGGAGTTTGGGTCATTTTGCTCCCTCTCTAAAATGTGTTTTAGTTGTATGTGTAGGGTTGGTTTTGATATTATAAAATTCTTTAGTTGTTCTTTGTCATGGAAGTATTTTACTTCACCCTCACACTTGAAAGAAAGTTTGTGGGGTATAGTAGTTTTGGTTGGAATTTATTTTCATGGACAACTTGAAGGACTCTCCTGCATGCTCTCCTTGATTTCAGAATTTGTGAAGATAAATTTCCAGTTATTCTGAATGGTTTTCCTTTAAATGTGATCTTTTTCTTTTCTCTAGTGGCTTTCAGGTTATTATTCTTCTGCTGGATTTCTGGGATATTGACTATTATATATCTAGGTATGTTTCCAGTTGGGTTGAAGTTATTTGGAGTCCTGTATGCTGTATGAGAAATATGTTTTCTCATATTTGGGAAGTTTTCTGCTGTTACTTCTGCCCATATTCTTTTTTATTTAATTTTATTGCTTTTATAAAGAAATAACAATGAGATAGTTTCAAAACATGTTAGTAGAATGATCAGAATAATTAGTACAATGCATATTGTCTTTATATTTCAGAGTACAAGATGCAGACATGATAATTTTTTAAAACATTATTGTTACAAATATTTCTTCTCCTAGATCTAAGAGAAAATAGTAGTATGTATAGTCCAATCTTCCATAATTGTAGTAGGTTATCAACAGAACTGGCAGTTTTGAAAGCTGTTGACTTGAGCTTTTTACTGCTCAGAATACTAATCTCGCTTTACTTATTTTTTTTTGGGGGGGGTAAGAAATTTAATGGAAATTATGCAGAAAAAATACAGAAAGATATTATTTTCAATTAGTGAAACTTAAATTCTTGAATTTCTCAAATGAATACATTTTGGCCTATAGACTTTCCAGAGATGGTTGGAGACTTCAAATTTCCAGCATTGGTAAGAACACATTTTCTTTGGTCATCTCTAAAACAATCTTGAGGATGGGCAAAGGTACTACATAATGAGGCTGTCAAGATTGATGCCTAAATTTTACAGCTTTTTGGAATTTAAAGTAGGTTTATAATTTTATATTAGATCAAGTATAGAAACAGAATGTATAATTGGATTCTTCAAAATATAGAAATGACATTTATGTTTCATTTCCACTCTCAGAATTTCCTATTTCTATTTAAATTATCTCTGTCATGCTGTTTTACATTCTTTTTATCTGCTGCTTTATTTATATTTATACTTGTCTATGAAGATAGAAAATGCATAATAAAGGCTGTGGTTGGCAATAGATAAGCTGCAAGACTGCATGTTTTGTACCAGTGTAGGCTTGGGACATGAAACAGGAGCCACGAGCTTTAAACTTTCTCTCTCTCTCGCCGCAGGGGACCACAGCTCTGCTTCCTGAATAAAACAAGATGTGGTCTTCGAGCTGTGAGGTCTGGAAAAATCTCTCTTTTAAGCACAGTGGCCAATTTGAAATTTAAAATGGTATATACTTGGACAAATATTTCAGAAGAAAATCTACCTGCTGTAAAACACATTACTACTTTTCAATCAAAGGACCCGAGGAAAGTTAATAGTTAAAAAAGTCCCAATTTCATTTATTTATTTATTTATTTATTGTTTAAATTTAACATGGGTTATATTACATATTTTCATCATCAGATCAGTTTAGATTAATACATATAGGTATATAAGATTGATCAAACAATTAAACATTAACCCTTCTAAATCAACATTATTATTATTATTTTTTCTCTTTTCCCCTTTCTTTTCTTTGAAAGTTGACATATTGCATATTGTCCTCACAATCGTTCTACAGAGTACAGTGTGTGGGCATGACCCACCTCCCTATCGATGTTGCTTAGAAAAAAAAAAGGAAAAGAATATACTTCTCTTTGGACTAAGAGGAAGCAGGTACATATACAGTCAAATGTTCTGCAATTGCAGTGGGCCACCAGTGAAGCTTGTGATGTTGGGGGCTATTGAATCTAAGCCTCCTAAAGCTCGTCTCAGCATTCTAGCTCTGTGTTTCATGCATTGTAATTAAGCATTTTTTTTTTCTTGCTGCGTGGTCAAGGGCAAGTTGAAGCAAGACCTGTATAACAAAACATTCATTTTTTTTTTTGTGTCTTCCAGGGTCAAATCCCCTCAGGATTAAGTTTGGGACCATAGGCAGTACTTTGTAGAACTGTTGTTAGTGCCAGCCTTCGGGACGAGTCACGGCCATTGCTTGACCATTTTGCTTTCTGTGAAAGCCTGAGAGAATGTTTTTCTCTGGGTGACTCTCCTTAGACACACCACAGTTCATTCATCCCTTTCCTCTGAGGTCCCATAATCTCCTTGACCAGGAAATTTGGGACACCTCTGAGTTATAGGATATTACAGCACAGGTTCTCTTATATCCTGAGTCTTTTTCGACCTTGAAGGGCTTGGGCCAAAATATTGGCTATCCTTATAGCCCTTCTTTTCCTCCAATTTTTGGTCTGTTAACTTACATTCTTAGCCCTCCAGCAGAAAAGATTTGTGATACTATTACTCTGTAACATAGGTACTTGAGCTTATTATCACTGGCTTTCTGAGTATCAAATATCTTTGACTTAGCTTGGAAATATTTTCTGACCATCATTGATATTCTAATAACTTTCCATACAATGTGATATAAGCAGTTACACAATTTTGACACAGATATTTGGAAATTCATGGAAATACAAAATTGTACCCTTTCAAGAATATGGTATTTGGCCCAGCCTCTTATTTTCAAGTACTACTCTTGATAGAATGAAAAGTCCCAATTTTAAAAATCAGCACTTTTGAATGAAATTTTTGAACACCAGAGAGAGAAGTGCCACATATAAGTTTTGTATCCAATGATCAGATTTGATGAGTAGACCTCTGGCATTTCTTTTTTTTTTTTTTTTTTTTTTTTTTTTTTTTTTGTCATTTTGAGACAGGTTCTCGCTGTGCAGTTCAGGCTGGCCTTGAGCTCACTTTTTTAATTTAATATTTTTATTGTTTAAATTTAACAATGTTTATATTACATATTTTCATCATCAGATCAGTTTAGATTAATACATATAGGTATATAAGATTGATCAAACAATTAAACGTTAACCCTTTTAAATCAACATTACTTTTTTTTCTTTTTCTTTTCCCCTTTCTTTTTTTTTGAAAGTTGACACATTGCATATTGTCCTCACAATCGTTCTACTGAGTACAATGAGTGGGCATGACCCACCTCCTTGTTGATGTTGCTTAGAAAAAACAAAGAAAAGGAAAAGAATATATTTCTCTTTAGACTAAGAGGAAGCAGATACATACACAGTCAAATGTTCTGCAATTGCAGTGGGCCACCAGTGAAACTTGTGATGTTGGAGGCTATTGAATCTAAGCCTCCTAAAGCTCATCTCACCAATCTAGCTCTGCGTTTCATGCATTGTAATTAAGCATTTCGCTTTACTTTTTCTCCCTGTGGTTAAACATTTGTGTTGGATGGTTAAGGCCAAGTTAAAACAAGGGTTATATAACAAAACATGTAACTTTTGTATATGACTAGGCCAGTCAAATCTCCTCAGGATTTACTTTGAAACCATATACATCATTTTGTAGAACATTTGTCAGTGTCAGCCATCTGGATGAGTCACTGCCATTGCTTTGTATTGACTCCTTCCTCGTGATGCCTATTAGGCTCATGTTGCTTATCTTCTGCTCCTCTTGAAGATGTTGAATTATTTTTTTCCTGCATTCTGGTTGTTTTTTAGAGATCTTTCCTTCCCTTTTCACTAGCTGAGACTGGGTCTTTAAGATCTGAGTCTCTGTCTTCACTTTTGCTCATAAGGTGTTGCCTGATTGTGATTGTGATTTTATTTTCCTCTATATCTCTTTGAATCTGATTCAAGTGACCTATTTCTTTCCTGTATTTCTCATTCAAAGATTTCATCACTTTTGTATTTTCCTCTGTTTTTTTATCAATGTCTTCTTCAGAAGCATTTATTAATTGCTTCATTATAGTTATCCTTTCTTGTTCTACTTCAGAGATTATTTGTGATCTGATTTTCTCTCTACCTTTCTGCAGTTGTTCTTCTAGTTCAGACAGTATTAATTCAGAGATTTCTTTTTTTTTAGTTCAGAGATTATTCGTGATCTGATTTTCTTTATATTTTTCTTCAGTTGTGTATTTATTTAGACACTATTAGTTCAAAGATTTCTTTCTTTATTTCAGAGGTTTTTTCTGATTCGATTTCCTCTATATCTTACTACATTTGTTTCTTTATTTCAGAGATATCAGTTGTGTGATATTCATTTTCTTCTATGCTATTGTCTCCTTCATTAGTTCTGTCAGGTCTACGTGCCTGAGATTGCATGTTGTTCCTTGGCTCTGTCATTTTGAATAACACTGTCCTCTGACATTTGGATTGGTGCTTTCTTGCAGATATGCCACTAACTCCTAATGAAATTTGAGTCTGTATCTACAAATTTTCATCTTGTCCAGATTTGTCTGTCTGGTTCTGGCTGCTGTGCTCAGTTTCTTCTAGCTGCAGCTCATGGAAGTAAACCCATTGTGCTACTCTGGCAAGATGTTCAACTCCTGGATATGCTGAGATGGTCTTACTTCTGTCTCTCTGCAGGGAATTTTATTGTGGCATTCCACAGGAGATTCAATGTCTGGGGTCTGGATGTGAAAGTTTCAGTCCCTGCATCATGCAAGCCAAAAGTTCCTACGTTTGTGTATGCAAGTCCTGGGATCTGGGAGTGCAATAAGCTCTTGTCGCATGGATAGGCATATCGAAAAATTCCTACCTATGTGCACGTCGGTCCTGGCAACTGGACAGGGAAGTAAATCCAGTCATGTGGGCATGCAGGCGAAAAGTTCCTATCTATGTGCATGCTGGTCTTGAGATCTGGGTGGGAAGAAATTCTGGTTCCGTGAGTGTACAGGCCAAAAGTTCTTATCTATGCACATGCTGAGTTTTTTCTTTCTGTCACTGTTTTTTCTTTTGGTTTCCTTTTCTTGATTGCTTTTCTCTGTTACTTTCATTTAATTCTATTAGTTTTCTTTTACTTTCTAACAGAATGTGTTATCTTACTTTTCTCTCACTCATATTTTAGTTTTTTTTTCAAATTCCACTTCTGTCCTTTCCTTTTGTCCCTGTACTTTTATTAGTATTTCAGCTTTTTCAATTCTTACATACAGTGCTGAGTCTAAGTCATTTTGTGGAATTATTTTCTATTCTTAATGTTGCATTTAGTAGGTATTTACTATATGTCAATATTTGATTTGTCTTGGTGTCTAATATTATTGCAGATCTCTTTCTATTTCTTCTGATGGTATGTTACTATCCCGCTGTTCTGTGAATCTCTTTTTGTTGTTCATTACATTAGCATTATCAATAGTACAGCTTTTTAAATAATGTATTTGGTATACGGTCTCACTGCACAGCTTCAACTCATAGTGATCTTCTTGTTTTCTGTCTCCCCAGCACTCGGATTATAGGTGTGTAACACCATGCTGACTCCATTTTGGGGTTGTGGCTAGTGAGACATGTGCTGTAGATTAAACCACGATCTCTTTGCTTGCCTAAACAGAGGAGTACAGTTGCTGATATTAATTGGTGCATACTTTATACTTTATGACAACATTTCACTGGTCCTTGTGTCATAAGGAATACTGTGATTCTTATGGAGAACTGGATGCTTGGACAATTACACTGCACCTTCTTCTTTTTTTAAAATTTTTTTTCTTGTTTCAGAACTTTTATTTATTTTTATGGTTGGCTCAGCCTGACCCGAGGTCAGGGCTGATGCAGCATGTGGTGCCGGAGGGTCGAACCGCGGTCCCTGCAGCTGCCCAAGCTTTCCTAAGCAGGCGCTTTAGACCATTGAGCAATCCTGCCAGGCCCCTGCATCTTCTTCTTATTGAATTAGTGGAGGAGTGGCTATTTAGGGAGAGTGGCAAAAGCCTATAGTTAGCCAGGTACAGATCGCATAAGAAGAAAGTGAGTGTGAATAGAAAATATTACTGTCATACTTGCAAAATCTCTCCACTTCAGTTGACACTGAATTCTCACTGCACACACATGACAGAGAGAAAGACAGAGAGAGAGAGAGAGAGAGAGAGAGAGAGAGAGAGAGAGAGAGAGAGAGAGAGAGAGAGATTTGAAAGACAACCCAACATCATAAAATCTGAGACTATGGAGATTGCTCAGCAGTCTAAGTGCCTGCATAGCAAATGCAAGGACTTGAGTTTGATCCTGATACTTCATGCTATTCTGCCCATGGAGCCTGGGATTCACCATACTGGCCACCAAAACCAAGTGTAGTGGTGCATGCCTGCAATCCCAGCATTAGGGAGGATGAGACAAGAGGATCACTATGAGTATGAGCTCTGTAGGAAGACTCTGTACAAAATAAATACATAAAAAGATTTCAAAAAATAAAAAAGACAATGTTTCAAAATTTTCCAATTCCACGGAAACCGAACAATGGAACATTAGTGGGGAATAAATCAGAAAACAAATATCTAGACTCTGCAAAATAATTTACAAGGACCAAAGAATCAGTAAGCTGCTCTGTGAATATAAAATGATAAAAAACAAACAGTAGATATGTTTTAAAAGACCAGTACACTTAGAGAAAACAGCAATAGAAAAGCAATTTGAATTAAACAAAATAGCTATAAAACAAGTTTAGCAAGGATTTAGAATATATGAAAATGTGCAAAACAGGCTGGGAAGATAGCTAGAGGTCGAAGCCCCTCCTTGGAAAACAAAAGAACACAAATTTGATCTCCAGTATTGCATGCTGTGTAGGTCCTAGAACCAGGCATGGTGGCACATGCTTAGGATCTCAGTGCTGGGAAGTTGAGACATGTGGATCACAGTGAGCCTGAACTGCACAGTGGGGTCCTTTATCAATAAAACAAAATAAAGAAAAAGAGTATCAGGCCTAGTGGCATCTGATGTTAGAATATGAGGGGTATCAAAAATTGAATATAGGACTAATTAATGCAAGTGACCATATACTCAGAAATAACCTAAAATCAGTAGGTGATCATGGAATGTAGATTGAAGACCTGCTAAATGATGCAAAGAAGTCTATTCTAAAATTAACTGAGAAATCAGAAAACAGTAATAATGACATAAAAAAGTTTACAAGGTCTGGCCAGATAGCTCAGTGAATTAAGGTAACTGATTAGGCAGAGCACATTGGTCAGGGTTTAATCACTGACCTGCCATGCCAGCTATAGTCTCCTGGGTGCACTGAGATGGAGTTTGAGACTGGGTATGATCGCACATGCCTGTAATACCAGTGCTTGGGAAGCTGAAAACAGGAGGATAACTATGCATCCAATCTACATAGTGACACCCTGTAGATCTTGTACTAAATATATAAAGTTTTACAGAAGTAGTAGCAGAAAACATATGTATAGGGAAAGAACATAACAAAACAACCTCAGAAAACAAGAAAGGAGGGACACAGAAACCCAAATAACCATGACCTGAAAAAAAAGTCTCCATGACACAACATCAGCAAAAATCCCATATACCCACTACAAAAACAGAATCCTAATAAATATTGCAAAAAACAGAACACTTACTTGAATGGGTAGGAGAGCTTATAGTGATATGTTTAATTACCTCTGAAATACACCTTCCAACCCAGACTCATACAGGCTGGAAACTAAATTTCAAAATTGGTTACAAAATAGTCTTTCCATGACAATGAGTAGATTAAGAATTTCATGACCATAAAATCAATGCTCAAAAATTTTCAAGAATATCCTATAAAAAAGAGAACTAAACAATGTTAAAAATTTAGCACAATAGATATATCAAGTAGAGCCAGAAGATTTTCAAATGTATTTTGTAGGCAATCTCACTACACAGCTCATGCTTGTAATACTCCTACTGTTTTTGTCTGCCCTAGCACTGTGATTACAGGCTAGCATCACCAGGCTGGGTTCCAGTGGTGGCGTCAGGATACCTGGGGGCCAAACCAGTGCAAGAGCCTAAAGATTTTTTTTTTTTTTGCCTTTTTTGAGACAGGGTCTCGCTATGCAGTTGAGGCTGGCCTTGAGCTCACTTTTGTAGCCTAGGCTGGTCTCGAACTCGCACCAATCCTCCTGCCTCAGCCTCCCGAGTGCTGGGATTACAGGGGTGAGCCACCACGCCCGGCTCAAGATTTTTAAGTGGATAGAAAATAAAATAACATCAACCCAACTCTAACCTCACCCAAATATATAATATTTGTCCTAGTTACTCTTCTCTCATTGCTGCGACAAATACCTGACATTTAAAATGAAGGAAAGAAAAGTTTATTTCACTGACAGTTACTGGAAGATTCAGTCTATATTCAGCTGGCCTACAGCTGAGTGGAACAGGGCAGAGAGCATCAAGTTCATGGTGACAGAACAGCAACAAAATGGTAACAGAGTGAACCTACCAATCAGGGCAACAGAACAACAGAGAGAGTTTGTCTCTCCATCTCTCTTTATGTTACATCAGGCTCTCTGCCTCAGCCTACTTACCTCAGGTCACACCTATAATCCCAGTAGTACTCAGACCCATAATCTCATCAGTACTAGAACACATAATTGCAGTGAATCATGAGTCAAATTCAAACTCTAGTAGTCCCCACCCCAGGCTTGCATGAAGGTTTGGGGGACAACTAGACAGAAGCCATAACAATTATCAAGATTCCAGAAATTCAGCACAGGTATAGTATACTAAAAGCCACTAGAGAAAAGAAACAGATCACATTTAAAGGAAAATGCAGCAGAATAATGGCTGATTCTTCTAAACAAACCACAAAGTCAAGAAGAGCATGGAGCAAAGTACTACAAGTCTTGCAAGAAAACAAAATTCCATCCAAGACTATGAAACATCCTCCAAAACTCTCTTTCAAGTATGATGGAGAAGGAAAATACTTCCATGATAAACAGCAACTATATAATTTCAAGAAGACAAAACCAACCCTACACAGACTACTAAAAGATATTCTATAGAGGAATCAAGATAACCATAACTCCATGAAGAACAGAAAAACCCACCAAAAAGGCAAACAATTAAACACAGGAGAAAAAGGTATTCAACAACAATCTTTCAATTATTTTTTAAAATACATCAGCAAAATATTTCCATCAATATGTTGTATGAATAGACTTCTCCTGCACCGTATGGGTCATGATTCTTTCCTGTACTATCGGTGGATATCAAAGAAATAGTAGTAGCCCAAGCCCCACAAGTGGCACCTGGCCACCAGTATGCATCATGGATACTGTCCATGTCAATGACATACTAGAACTTTGTGTCATATCCTATCCCCAAATTATTACAATGCTGATCATATAGTTTTCATTCCAGTTTTTATGTTATCTTTTATTCTTAGTAATTCTTTATTATCCTGAAACCTTTCTTAGTTGATATTTTTGTATGTATTAACTTATTCAAATACTTTGTGAGTATTCTTAATTGGTTACAGATCATATATATAATGCACAACATTTTGGCCTCTTAGTAGGACTCATGATTTAATTTTAATTTTGGAATATTGTTCTGAAATATTTAATTTAATTTTTAGTTACTTAATATTTAATTTTCTGTATATTGTTTAGCTTTAATTTTTGTTTTGTGATTTATACTATATCTTTTACTTACAATCTATTTATAAAACATGGTATGACATTTTCTTCTAGTATTGAAAACTTTAAAAAATATATTTCCATTTTCTACTGACTTTATATTAGAGTTTCTTTGTCATTTACACACATACACACCCATGAAAAAATATGTAAATAATATGACCTTACATTTATACTGATTTTTAAAATCTTCAATGTCCTTTTAAAAGGGTTCATTTTATATAATTATATTTTCCATAGTCCTGCATAGCTAACATATTGAGAAGTCTTTATTCTTTATACAGGACCACACAGCAACTTCTCTTGCCTTCTGTATTATGCTCTTTGTTGTTTTCTATATGCTACATCTAGAGATCTTAGGATACTTTGAGTTTGTATAGCTGGAAAATATTTTACTTTCAGTTTTCAAAGGAATGTTTGCTAAGTGTCAAATTCAATGAGAACAGATTTTTTTCTTTCAGTCCTTTGAAATAATTAGTGTAGTTTCTGGTGCACTTGCTCTATTTTTTCTAATGTGAAATAAGATGCTATTTAATTTTGCTACACCATAGCACATATGTATATATATTATACATAAGCTTTAATGATATTTTTCTTTATAATCAGCTTTGAACAATTTCATTTTTGTGTAACTTCGTATGGTTTTATTAAAATTTTTGTGCAAAAAGTTCATTTTTTTGAAATATGGTGCTATAATTTCAACTAAATTTAGAAATTTTAAATCTTTAGATTTTTAAATATTTATTACCTATCCCTTTCTATTTTAAGGATTCTAATTATATGAATATAAGTTTCTTGATTATGGCACAGAATGAACTACTGTATGACTGATCTATAAATTCTTTCTTCTTCATTTTTAATTTGGACAAATTTTATTATTATATGCATTTAAATTTCTAAATTATTTACAATGTGCCAATCTATATTACTCTCATGCTATGTATTCATTCCAGAAATATTTATCTAAAATTCACTTTTTACATCTTATATCTTTCACAGTGCAATATTTGTTTACAGTTTTTAATATGCAATATAATTATTGCTTTTCAATAAAGTTAATGAAAGTATTAAGAAAGAAACCAAAAGATCAATATCTTAAAAAATATCACTAATATATTTTAATTGGCAACATGTTCAACGTACAGTATTTTGTGTATAATAAATAAAATTGCATTAAATTAAAAAATAACTAAGAGCAAAATACTGAAAAGACAAAAATAAGTCTCTCAAGATGGATGTTTTAGGGGAAAAGAAAAAAAAGTCATGTTGATTGAATGTGTTAATGCTCAATTGTTTGATCAATCTTATATACCTATATCTATTAATCTAAACTGATCTGATGATGAAAATATGTAATATAACTATTGTTAAATTTAAACAATAAAATTATTAAATCATGAAAAAAAGATTGATGTTCTTAATTCTCAAATCAAAAGAAAAAAGACTGGGTGATTAAACCACACAAAAAAATCTGAAGGTATACTTTGTAGAAGAAATGTATTTACTCTATAAAGAAACTTGTAGAATAAGAATCAATGTATGGAAACTAAGCACTTTATAGTGGGATCCCCACACAAATAAGAATAGTTTTGTTATTTTCAGACAAGGGAATCTTCAAGTAAAAACTAACCTGAAATAAAAGGTGTTCACCACATATTGGTACAAAGAAGAATTTATCAGGAAGAAATAATTATAAATATTTGTGTGTCAAAACGGGCACAGCCACGTTCATAAAGCAAACACTACTAGACTAAAAAGACTAGGTAAATATGAATACTACCACAGTGGAGACCTCAATATCCCACTATCCCTAACACACAGATAAATGTTACAGAGATTTGACAAAGATATAGCAGAGTTGAACTATACATTCAAAAACAATAGACTTAATACATAGCTACAGAATGCCCCACCCAACAATGATAGAATGTATATTCTTCTCAACAGCACATGAAACTTTCTTCGAAATAAATCACACATTAGGCTATAAATCTTGCTTAAATAAATACAAAAGAATAACTAAATATTACATATTATCAGCTCATAGTGCTAGAAATCAATGACAAATTCTCTCACAAAATTATGCACATTTGAATAATTGGGGCTTACAGAAGAACTAAAGAAACTAATTAATTCTTACAATCAAATTATAATGTCAGTGCAATATATCTGAACCTATGAGATAAAATGAACTCAGTCCTAAGAGGGAAGATTTAGCTATAAATGCCTCTATCAGAAAAACACAGCAAGCTCAAATAAAGCACCTATATATGTACCTCAGAAAAAAAGATAAAAAGAATTACCACCTAGACAAAAAGCATGAACAGTCTTTTATGGTTGTATCTAGTTGTCCCCCAAAAGCCTCATATAAATCATGTGCCTGTCAAGTGCATGGCTGGAGGGGTGGGGTAAGAGTACCAGGGTGGGGCTTGAGGGGTGGAGCAAGAGTGGCATGAACCATTAAACTGACAGCATGTGACTCTTCCACCACCCCCATGCCTTGGTGGCTTCTCCAAGAGGTATGGAGCAGATCATCCTGAAGACAACTATGCAGAGTCTCAAGGTCTTGCTATGTAATTCAGGCAGCTTTAAATTATGAAACCTCCAGGACAACCACTCAGGACCCCCCTCCTGTACCTCTCTTCGGACAGGAGCTTTCTTTCCCTTAATAAATATGTTCTGCTCATTTTAAAAAATAAAAAAAATTATGAAACCTCCAATGGGCAGGCAAGGTATCTCAGTGGCCCAAATGCCTGCTTAGGCAAGCTTAGGCAACCAGGGACTGCGGTCTGATCCCTGGTACCATATGCTGCACCAGCCCCTCTCCCAGGGAAGGCTGAGCGGGCCAAAACATAAAGTTTAAAAAAGC
>PVJA010009298.1:30484-49284 GCA_004027025.1 Myocastor coypus
GAAGAAGAAGAAGAAGAAGAAGAAGAAGAAGAAGAAGAAGAAGAAGAAGAAGAAGAAGAAGAAGAAGAAGAAGAAGGAGAAGGAGAAGGAGAAGGAGAAGGAGAAGGAGAAGGAGAAGGAGAAGGAGAAGGAGAAGGAGAAGGAGAAGGAGAAGGAGAAGGAGAAGGAGAAGGAGAAGGAGAAGGAGAAGGAGAAGAAGGAGAAGAAGAAGAAGAAGGAGAAAAAGAAGAAGAGAAAGAAAAAAAGAAAGAAACCTCCCATAACTTTGAACTAAATAAACCATTCCTTCCCTAAGCTTGAGTGTCTGGTGTTTGTTCAAGCAATGAGACAAAAGTAACTAAGACAGAATTTGGTAGCAGGACAGTGGGGTTGTTGCTGTGGCTAAATCTGACCATATGGATTACCAGCTTTAGGGGATGGTTTATGGGAATAAATAGGAAATGTTTGGAGATGTCACCTGTGAACAAAGTGCTGGAACAGTTTTGGTACTTCTGTAGGGGAGGTTCTGGTCAGAGCTCAGACCAGAAGATTGATAGGAAGGCAACCTTTAAAGACCAGGCTAGGGAGGTTTCCTTTGGACTCAAGATCTTTTGTGATTTGGATTGGTCCAAAGTCTATCTGAATTTTGCCCATGTCCAGAGACTTTGCCTGAGACTGAGATTAAACATGGAGAACTAATTAACCTTTCAAAGGAAATTGCAAAGCAATCTAATATGAGGGCATTGGCGTGGTTATTGTTGAGGGCATTTGGTCAAACATATGTTGAGAATAAAGAGCAAAGAACCCAGAAGAATGATTTAAAATATTGTAACTTTGGCCAGAAAGAAAGCACCAAGAAGGCTGTGAATTGCAAAGATGGAGCTAGGATCTCCATTGACCAGAGGAACAGGAGAATAGAAAAGATGTCCTGAGAGCATCACAGGAGGTGGCAGGTTCTCATCCTTTGCAGCCTCAGAAGCACAGGGGTGAGGGACTTTGCTCTGAGGAGAAAGCAACAGAGTCTCATGTTCCAGAATGGAGGCGTTGGCCATACCAGGTTCCAGAATGGAGGCAGCAGCCTTGCCAGATTACAGAATGGCACCAGAAACAGCATAGAGAATTTGTTTCTCAGCATCAGGGTCAGAGTGTTTAGAAATCCAGGCACTTGGCCCCTACAGCTGAGAGAGAAGGAAGCCTGGCTACTGCTCCAGCTGGCGGCAGACCTTGGCATCATCCATGTGCCATTGGTTTTAGATGGATGCAGAATGCAGGAGTTCTGAGGTTTAGAAGGCTTCCAGCTTGATTTCAGAAGAAGAGTGAGAGGCCAGGCAGTATATTCCAGAAACGACAGTGTGTGAAGCTGCGAGTGAGAACCCTTCTCCGTGGAAACTCCGGAAGTTTGGAAAACCCAGCAACATGGATCATCTAAGGAAAACTGCAAGGAGGGAGCAAAGTTGGCCTAAGAGAGAAGCCATGGGAGCTACAACCACCGGAGTGCCCTGAGGGTGGAGCCACATAGAGCTCACAATTTGCCACAGATTGCTTCGGATGTTCCGCATGGCACTATAGGACTTAAAGTTTGCCCTGCTGGATTTTGGACTTGTTTTAGTCCCAGTAGTTTGTATCCTCCTGTGTATACCTTTTGGAACGGCAATGTTTACCTTTTGCCTTTGAATTAAACTTTTTATATGTATAGAGGTTCACAGTTAAGAGTTTGCTTTGGATCTTGGAGGAGACATGTTACTTAGATTTTTCAGCAATCCTGAAACTATTGGGACTTTGGCTACTCTTAGAAATGGGCAAAAATGTCTTTTGTAGGAAGGGATGTGCATGAGACTTTGGGTATCCAGGGACAGAAAGTTATGGTTTGTATCTAGTTTTCCCCGGAAAGCCTCATATAAATCATGGGGCTTTCAAGTGTATGGCTGAAGGGGCAGGGCCAGAGGAACAGGGCAGGGCTTAAGGGGTGGGGCTAGAGTGGCACGAACCATTAAACTGACAGCATGTGCCTCCTCTGGTCCCCAGACCTGGTGGCCTCTCCTGGAGGTGTGGAACTGATCTTCCTGGACACAACCGTGCAGAGTCTTGAGGTCTTGGTATGTAATTCAGGCTGCTTTAAATAATGAAACCTCCAGTAACTGTGCGTGAAATAAACCTTTCTTCCCCTAAGCTTGCATGTCTGGTATTTGTCCCAGCAATTAGAGAAAAGTAACTAAGACACAGTTCATATCTAAAGCTAGTACAAAGAAAGAAATAATAATGATGAAAGTTAGAATTAATAAAGGTAAGGCTAAACGAATAAAACAAAGAATCAGTGAATCTGAGACCTGTATCTTTGAATAAAGCAATAGACATACCCTTAGCCAATCTTACCAAAGAATGGAAAAATGACTGAAATGAATACAATTAGATAAGAAAAGTGAAATCACAATGGATAACAACGAAATAATAAACTTATTAGCGTGTACTTAAGAAACTTGTACTCCAATAAATTGAAGGAGCCCTAGAAAATAGTAAGATTCCTATATATATATATATATATATATATATATATATATATATAGTTTATATATATTCATATATATATATGAATATATATATACAAATTACTACAACTACAATATATATATAATTCATATATATATGCATATGAATTACTTCAACTAAACAAAGATGATATGAAAACCCTGATTAATTGCGGGCAATAAAATTGAAACAGGAACAAAAAGCCCTAGAGAAAAAGAAAAGCTGATGATATAATGGATTCAGCCATTGAATTTCTAACAAACTTCAGGGAAGTTCTAATCCTGACAGTTCTGAAACTGTTTAATGTAATTGAAAGGGAAGGGGTACTGCCAAACTCATTCTGGAAAACTTGATTCATAAACCAGGCAAGGTTTCAAGTAAAAAACTCTAGCTCTAAAGTTCTTATTGAACACAGATTGAAAGGCCCACAACAACAAAAATAATCTTTTAATTGAACACAGATGGAAAAAATCCTCAACAAGAAAAATGATCTTCAACAATATCCTGTCAAACAAAATGCAAGAAATCATTAAATGAAATGCAAAAAATCATCATGAACAAATTGCCTTCATCCAGTATTTCAAGGAAAGCTCAATATACATATAAAAACCAATAAAGGTAATATACCACATAACGTGAAGGAAAGACAAAAATCACTTGATCATCTCAACTGATGCAAAAGAACCCTCTTACAAAACTTACCATTAACTCATGATAAGCACTGGATGAAATATGTATAGAAATGCCTTATCACAAACCAGAAAAGACTTCTATTATAATCTTACTGCCAATGGTATATCAAATATTTTTTAAAAACTCTGAAAATTTTTCTAGCATTCACAATTTTAGTCAAAGCAATCACATAAGGTGCTGGGGAGATAGCTCAGGGACTCACGTGCCTACCTGAAAGTTAAAAGTCCTGAGTTCCATCCCTGGTTCTGGAAAGAAAAGCAATCAAGTAAGAGAAAGAAATAAAAGGGATATGTGTAAGAAAGAAAGGTGTCATATACTTCATACTCACAAATGGCAATGTGCTTTATACAGCAGACCCTCAAATTCTTCCAATTACTCCTAGATGTTATATTCCAATTGAGATATGTGGTAGGATACAAAATTTTCACACAAAACTCAGTGCTTTTCTTGTCCATCAACAATGAACTGACCAAGAAAAAAAATCAGAAAAATAATGTCACTCACAATAGCATTAAGGAAAACTAAATATGTAGAAATTCACGTAGTAAAAAAATAAAAAGACCTCCATAATGAAAACTAGATTTTCTGAAAGGGAATATCAGAAACTAGAAATATGTTTCCTATTCCTATATGGACAAAAACAATATTGTCAAATTATCACACTACCAAAATTCATATAGAGAAATTTAATGAAATTCTGCTGAAAATGGAAAACTTCCTAATATGGATCCAAAATAGACACAGGATGACAAAAGCTATTAGAAACAAGAGGGGCAACAGAACAAGAAGACATGATCTCATAACGAAAGTCATATTAAAGTCTACATTGGTAGAAACTGCATGGTACTGGCACAAAATCAGATATGTATTTCAGTGGAAAGAGTAGAATATTCAAAACAAACAAACAGAAAAAAACACAGGTACATTCAGTAGTATAATCTTTGAGAAAGGGTACAAAAATGTACCAGAGAGGAAAGATAGCCTCCTTAAATGGTGCTGGGAAAACCAGCTATATTATACAGAGATTTGAATCTAGGTTCATTATCTCTTGCCAAGTACTAAAGTACAATCAACATGGATCAGAGAATAAAATATTAAAATGAAATAATGTGATGGAAGATAAAACAGTTAAAAAATCATGAAGTCATAGACCAGGAATTTCTGATAACTGCACAAGATGTAATAGCAAGAATAAACAAAGGGGTTTATATCAAACCGAGTACTTTTATGTGTGGCAGAAAAAAATTATCAAGGAAAGAGAAAACATGTCACATTTTTTAAGTTTCTCACCACTACTAAAACAGCCAAAATCAGAGACCCACTGAAATAATAGGATTCAATATCAACCATGTGAGGAGAAATTTCTAATCACCTGGTAAGGACCATCAGTCTCACAGTGCGAGTAAGTACTTAGAGTACACTCTTGACTAGCTAGCTGTACCACTCCTCTTTGAGTTATAAAACTGTTTTTATTCTTGCATAACTGTGGATACCTCCACGTGTAATACGCAGTGTGCTGTGAACAAATTAGTTATGGGAATAGAAGCTATAGGCAGATTATTACATGTTACACAGCTATAAACATGCTGAACATCACATAACAAACTAACACTGAGACCCATCTTTAGGAGAAAGCTGCTTCCTATGAAGGCTGTCCAACAAATGTGTGTTATGTCTAAATGTTATATCTAAATGTTCTTTCTATATAAATATTATTTCTACTTTGTATGGGAAATTGTAGGTAAAATCCTCATTGTTCCTCATGTAAAAAAAAGCATAATTCTACCACTTTGTCTTGCTTATCATAATTAAATCGTTACATTTGCTTTTTAAAAAAAGAAGAGGGAACGTCTTAGATTTTGCCAGAGGAAAGTTGTAAAAGACAAGGTTGCAAGTGAGAAGGTACAGTTTGTATTCAATGTTCATATTTTATCTTCTGGGTTTCAATTGCCCTTGAAGGCTCTGGTTCTTGTGTTATGCCTTGTAAGGGAACAGTCTTTCTGATTTAATCAGCACACAGAAATTCCCAGCTTTGGACAAAGAGAAGGGCAGGAAGAAAGGGCCACAGAATGGAAAAGATCACTTCTTTCTCAATGGATCTGACTCTTGGCCCACTGCGCCTCAAGAATGCATGCAAGCTATACCAGTTAGGAATTACAGTTAGCCACAAACAATAAAAGTAAATAATGAAATATAGAGATCCAGAGGTTTAAACAACTAAGGGATTTATTTTATTTATAAGATGAGAAATCAAGTGTTAAGATTGTGGAACCAACCAGAATAACAAGGATGTCTGAAATAGTGTTAAAAAATTAGTCTGTTCTGCCATTTCTTTGGTTGTCATATATCTTGCCTGAATTCTCATGTCAACCTGGAAGGTGAGAATAATGACTTATAGGGAGATAAGCGAATGGAATATTCTGTGTAAAGTTAAATTTATGTTTACGAGTTATATCTAATGCAAATAATTTTCCCATACCAATGACTTCTCAGTATGCCTCCACATGACAGTTTGGCTCTCACTTGTCCAGCCTACTTCTTCTCATGTTCACCTATTCTATTATTACCTCTTCAAAACTCACATATCTTTCAAGATGTTCCCCATTTGCATCTGAAAACATCCATTGTAATGTAGTGGGTAAGAGTTCCAGATCTGAAGTCTGATTACCTGGATACAAATGCAGTCCTCTCTACTTTCAGGTTAATATAACTTTGGGTACATTATTTTATTTCTGTGCCTCAGCTTTTCACATAAAAGTGAGTAGTAATAGGAAGACTGCCACATTTAATGCATAATACATCCTCAGTGCATGTCAGCTATTATAGTGTAGTTATATGTCTTCTGTAGATTAATTCCCATTTGTCCTCCCTAAGTAATTCCCAAATTATCTCTTTTGTGTATTGTTAATCGTCCTAAGCAACATAAATAATTCACTTATAGTTGTTCAACTCTACATACATGCTTGTAATCACTGTGTATTTTAATGTCCTCTGACTTGTTGTTCCTACGAATCTGAGAATTCTTTGAGGGCAAACAATGCACTATTTTCTTATCCAAAACACCTGAATATGGTCTGAATGAAAGTAGACACTTAGTGACGATTTGAAAATGAATGACTGAATGATGATGAATAAATATAGAAATACAACCAGGAGGACAATCATAGTTTCCTTTCCCTGGGTTTCTCGGTGACAGGACTCATGATTTTTTTCTATATACATTTATTTTTGAAGAATTTCATATAACATCTTTCATGGTGTCCTGAATATGTGTCTTAAGAGCCCGTGTTTCATTTCTGTCACTATAGAACGCACTGGACTCTAAGCAGAAAAACTCATGTTCAGCGAGGGTACTGGGAAGAGAGGAATTGAGGGTAAAAATTCTCAGTTACTATGATCTCTAGGGATGACACATCCCACTCTATTCTTTTCCCACAATCTATGTCTCAGAGATGTTCTGAGGGGGTGAAGTGGAAACTTCAGGACCTACAGCAGTTTCTATCTGTGGAAATGTTGGGGCATCTAAATGCACTACAGAAACAGAATCTGGGAACTAAGGCAGAGAAGATAGATACGGTAACAGCCAGATTGTCTAACTAGTGCTGTTAGACAATCAAATCCCAAACAGAATCAGGAGTGTTTGGCAAGTGATTTCAACCAGACTAAAGGAAAAGGAATATAACTTCTTTGCTTTTCATATTTGAAACTTAGCAGTGACATGAGCCAAAATTCAGACAAAGATGATATGGCCTACAGTACAGAGAGATAAAGATTGAAGTTTGTGACACGGAGAATTTTCAGAATTAAACTACAGTGGTATTGCTACTCTTCCACAATCTTGGCAAGAAGACTCTTGAATTTGCTGACAATGTCATATTAAGTTATATCCTTTTTCTTCCCTAGGCCTCAATTTTCCCACTTCTACAACAAAACTGCTATACCAATTTTAATATACTTTATAGCTTTACATATCCTGGCATAAAAGTGTGGTATAATGGTCAAAGATCTTTATAACCAGGGCAGCCTCATCTGTCTCTCTTGAAAGAAAAACTACTCCGTATGAGAGTAGCAGGTGTTCTAGAATGATTTCTTCAGGACTCAATGATTCTTGAATATTTGTGCTCCCTAGGAGAGTTGGAGCTATTGTGAGTGCACTTCATTCTCTCAAACTTTACATTTCTCTGAGTGCGACTTCCTGGTTGAGGCCTTGGCCTTGAAGTGTCTGCAAAGAGGCACCCCGGGTTAATGAAGGCATTTCTTCCCTAGAGAGAATGGAGTGTTTTTCTTGCTTGCGAGTGATGATTTTCTCCCTCATAATACTTTCATTATAAACTTAAGTGGAGTTTATTTACAAAATAGTTTGGTTTCTCAGAAAACTGAGCAAAAGCCCTTTAACAGCTGCATACTGTCCAAGAAGCTGGCATTTTTATAGCACTTGTAGCTGAGAGTGATGTGTCTGGAGGAGAACATGACTAAGTCTGGAGCAGGGACTGTGAAGCTTCCTATTTCTTTTCTCTTCTTTTTCTTTTTTTTCTTTCTTTCCTTCCTTCCTTCCTTCCTTCCTTCCTTCCTTCCTTCCTTCCTTCCTTCTTTCTTTCTCTCTCTCTCTCTTTCTTTCTTTCTTTCTGTCTTTTTTCTATTCTTTTTTTTTCCAGTGCTGGGGATTAAAATCAGTACCTTGTGCTTACCAGACAGGTGGTTATACCAGAGCCCAGCCTAGCTTCATATTTCTTTTTGAGAGTTAGGAAAAAGAAAGCATCCCTGAAATACAAAAAATATATTGTTACACCAAAAATACAGATATAATACAAGGAAAACCCCAGGATATGTCTAGAGTGAAAGATTTAACATCACCTATATTACAGAATTGCAGCATAGTGACATATAATATAGGAAGAGCCTTAAGAGATCACCCAGATCAAATATCCTAATTTGGTAAATGAGAAAATTTAAGTTTGAGGAGCAATGAGGTGTCTGAATTCATAGCCTTTCACCCACAAACACAACTTACAGTTACAGAATGATACACATAGTGTCTTGGGGCTGAATTCTCACAAAGGATCTTATCCAACCCTTATTGTGCCATAAAGGGGGATACATACACCCAGAAACAAGCAAGGATCAATTGAAGATAATGCAGAGTTAATGGTGGCTGGGTAATTGAGATACAGAGCAAGTGAAATTTGGGAACTCCTTGAATCAAAAAGGTCAGGATTGAAAAAAAAGCTAGGGTGGTTTAGCATTACAGGCTTAACAGGAAGACCAAACAAAAGAGTTACCTTCCCTCTAAGATATTTCTGTCTTGGATCATTGTTTTAGTCCCTAATATTTCTATAGAATGAAGTGTTATATACTAGAGGCTTCAGAAATTTTTGTTTCTTTTTATTTAGTACACGGTCTTCAGGGTCTCATTATGTAGATCGGAATTGTACTGATCCTCCCAAGTGCTGAGAATATAGGCTTGCACCACCATGCCCAAACTCAGTTGCTGTCTTAGTGTTATCTGGGGGTGGGGCCAGCACAGCTGGCTGGATATTGAACGGCTCCCCAGTTGTTGCATCTGACTAAGCAAGTGCTTTAATCCGATGAGTTATCTGACTCATCCAGGAATATTTTCTATAGTTTTTAGTCCACATTCTTCATCTTTCCACTTTCCTTCTTAAATCTCTTCAATTTTCTTGTTTGTTGTCCCCTCAGCACTCTCAGGGTGCTGTCTCTGCCTATCTCTGTATCTATCTCTTCCTCTCTCTCTCAATTTTAATGTCACTGTCCCTATACCCTATCCTTATTGTGTGGTTTATGTCTATAACTAGCCAAGCTTAGTAGCACTCCAAAGAACTGCAGTGTTTATCCTGTGCAACTATAGAGCATCCACACTTCAAGTTTATCCACAGCAAAATACTTATTACTTTATCTCATCTTGTTGTAGGCAGCTAAATTAGATAGAAATATTATAGGCAATTAGGCAGGGTCAGGCCCTCAAGGAGACAAGATGGAAGACAACGTGACTGCACAGCTTTGCTAGAGGCAGACACCCCTGCTGTGGATCAGACTTCAAGACAAAAGAAGAAAGAAATGTAGCTACCTACTTCCCTAGGAATGGGCATCAGAAATTGATATTCTAAAGAGGTATCAATCACCTTAAAAGTGCCTAAATGAGTCAGTAAGCCAATCCCCGACAGGAAAAGACCCTGTTCCATATTCATGCCTGCTTGCTACATGGCTCCCTTTCCCACTCAGTATTGGATTAAATCAATTTTACCTGAGCAATGGTACTTGTAACCTCATTGATTGACCGTAGTTTTTTCCCAACTCATGCTCACCTACGTGAGTTACCATGGTTTCCACCTTAGACTGGCCCCACCGCATGGTTTTGCACTATAAAAGTCTCTGGAACAGACAGCTTCCTGGGGACCACCCAGTGTGGGCCCCCTTCTGTCCCTTTCTCAGGCAGGAACTTTCTTTCTCTCAATAAATATGTCCTGCTCACTACCTCTGTTTGTTCCTAAAATTCATTCTTTGGTTTTAGAGAACGCGAACTTGTCCCAGGTACTTTTCAGGTTGGGAGATCAGTTTCCCCTATATCATTTGGAGGTTCCCTATTGGAGGTCCTTTACTCCAGATCAATTTTTTCTTCCTGCCTCAATCGCACAGAGTCATTTGAGAAGGACATAGGCAGAAATATCTCCCCTCTATTGGCATGAAGTTACTTTCAAAAGCAGGGAGCATTAACCTCAAATATTTTCTCATTGATGGTTTACTATAGTTGGAAAACTGAAGAGATGGGAGGAGATTGTCATAAATTAATGTACGCACAACACTCAGGTGAACTCAATCAGTATGTTCCTGGGTGTGGAAGGTCCACCTGAAGATTATTGCCAACAGCATAAAAGGTACACTGGATGGGAAGATGGTTGCTCTTGATCCTCCTGAAGAAGTTTGTCACAGTAGACCTCTTGCTAGGAGCTTGATTATTTCATCATTGGAGGAGCATGCATCCTCATTGTTGCCATGGATGTTGTTCTTTTGGGGGATGCTCTAGTTGTTACTCTGAGTATAACTTCCTGGTTCCAATGAAGGTCCCTTAACCTGCTGGCACAGATCTTTCATCACATCTGCACAGACTTTGTAACTTCCCCTCACCCACCTTTGGTCCTTCACAGTGCAAATTCTTGACATACACTTGCACGAGACATTGTTGTGGGCTCTATTTCTCCAGTTGGACTCATGGGGGACAATGCCATGAACTCTAGGTCTTCAGTTGGACTCATGAAGAACATTTCCATGACATCCAGGCTCTCAGTTGGATTATTTGTATCTCTGGTGTGTGGACAGATCTCTTGTGCTCTTTTGCATTTGACTGTTGAGGTGAATATTATGAAACCATGCTATAAATTATGTCTTGTATTAAATCTATTCCCTTATGAATCTTGAAGACAATAGGGGTAGTTTTGAGGTATATAACTGTCCTTCATACAATGACTTACAGTCAAGTGTGGTGGCACATGCCTGTAATCCCAGCACTCAAATGGCTAAGGCAGGAGGATTGCTGTGAGTTTGAGACCAGCATGGGCTATGTACTGAGACTCTGTCTTAAAAGACAAATCAGTGCCTTACAGATCAATCATTAATGACTTAAAGTTGCATAATTCTTTCAATACAACAGTCATTACTGAGCATTAATTTGTGGCGGTATATATATTAGGTATGGAAAGGGCATGAGAATGAGAAGAGCCTTGAAAAATTTGCACAGGGAAATTTACAAGGAATGGAGGTAGTGATTGCTAAAGGAAATGTGAATTGAACAGCTTGTCACAGAATGAAAGGCACAATTATGCTCTAGCTCAGAAAAAAGTGGAGGAATATTGGAGAAAGCTACAGAAAAGAGCTGATATTTTTGTTCTATCTGTATAGTTGACAATAGTTTTACCTATTGCAAAAAGAAAGAAAATGAATAGAAAGAAAAGTAAAACCCTAGGTAGCTGAAATACAAAATATGATTGATCCTTTTTATTGGAAAACACCAAGGAAGACAGGATAGCTGAGGTTTTACAGGTAAAAGCAGCATAGGAAAGAAGCCTATAGTGCCACAATAAAGAATTTGGTTGTATCTTTGGGACTACTGAAAGCCATTGCAGAATTTTAAGCAGAGGAGTTACAAGATAACGTTTTGTTGATTGTTGTGTTATTTTATTTTTTTGGGGGGACCAGGGTTTGAACTCATGACCTTGTACTTGTCAGACATGCACTTGTGCCACAGAGCTATCTTCCTAGCCCCTGTTCTGTTATTTTAGATGTTAATAATGACAGCAGTGTAATAGGGAATTGGGTTAGAAATGAGTTTGAAAATAAAACTTGGGTTAGAATACACAAGGAAGATATTTTGGCAGTAGAATAAACATCACGTAGGTAATACTGGTTTGAGAGATTTATCAACGGATTATCACATATTGATGCTACATAAAATCAGGGTCTTAATTCCATATAAGTATAAGCCTTAATTTCCTAAACTAAAGATTCATAGTTTTATATGGTTTTCTGCTTGTCTAGGTTGAGAGCATACTGGATTGATTACAGAGATGAGAAGACTCCAAAAATTCTTAATACCTAGTTTCAAAAATGGTATGCTGTTACTTATAGCAGCTGCAGTGATTGCAATATGACTGGTCTCCATTAAAACATATGCAATTTGGTTCCCAATGTAATGATGTATTTTGTGAAACCCTTAAAAAGCAATTAGATCATTGGGTAACCACTCTCATGAAGGAATTAATATAGCTTCTGTGAGAGTGGGTTAGTTATTAAAATAATGGGTTATTATAAAGCAGACTTCCACCACCCTCATCCTCACACGTGTGTCTCTTTGCACATACGTGCTTCTTCCACTTTTCTGTCCTAAAACTCTCAGGAGAAGCTAAGCAGAAACTGGTTTTATGCTCTTGCAATTGCAGAACCATGAGCTAAGTAAGTGATTTTCTTTATAAATTGCCAGTGTTACGGTTTATTTCTAGGCATGCTTCTAAAATGTGGTGTGCTTAGGATTGGGGCTTTGGGGAGGTGCCTGGATCATGGGGCATGCTACTTATCAGTGGATAAGTGCACTGATGATTTTGTGGCTGGCTGTGAATTGAGAGGTGATGTGTGACTCAAAGAAGTGGTTATGGGGGCATGGCATGGGAAGGTATCTCTCCCTTATTCTTCCCTGGATCCCTGTCTCTGCTTCTTACTCTCATCCCATGAACTACTCCTTCTCCAGGAGATTATGGTCTGAAAACTTTATAAATTGTGAGAAAAAATAAGCCTTTCCTCCTTTAATTAATGTACATCAGATATTGTGTATTACCAACAAAAATGTGCAGAAGACAACCAGTCTCTGGTATGCTAATACAGTAACAGCAGATGGACTTCATCATCAACCTCCAGTTGAAGATAACCACATAGGGTGGGTGATATAGTGTTACATTACAGTTGATATGGATGAAAAGAAACATGAATAAGTCTGTTTATACAATCAGTTACCACAAGGCCTGTGTAGCAGAACTACTCATAATGAATGCTGTGATACAGAAACAGACCATTTAGGTTATCAAAGGCTACATTAGGATGTTTAGTTTTTTTAAGAACCTCTGCTTAAGAATTTTAAGGAAAGGAAAGACAATCTCCAAGCATTTAGCCTTGGAAGTTGGATACAACATAGTGCAATATACAGGTATAAGCAATCCTAGAGGAACTTTGGCCCTTTTCTAGCCTAGGAGCCATATGGTAGATCTTGATAAGTTAGAATCAAGTTTTCCCAATCTTCACTACTAACATATTGGCTAAGGTTAATATTTGCTATTAGGCTTGTCCTATGTCTTATGGGATATGTAGTAGCATCCCTGGCCTTTACTTATGAGCTGTCAGTAGCAGTCCTTTCAAAATGTGATTATGAAAAATGTTTCCAGATACTTTCAAATGTCTCTTGGGGATAAACTTATATCTCCTTGGGATCCACTAGTTGAAAATAATTAGGGTATCCTTCATCATTGACTTATTAGTATGTGACATATTTTCACACTGAAGGCATTCTCAATATCCAGTTTCTAGTTATTTTTATAACTAATTCTAGCTGGGTACATTGCTATCAGAAATTCTTGAAGGTGAAGGGAGAAATAATACTGACTTTTGACCAGCGAAATTTAAGGGGAAATGTTATGTGAAATTTTTGGTAATTCTTTTTGCCTTTGAATTTACCTTTTTTTTTTTTTGTCTTTTTGAGACAGGGTCTCACTATGCAGTTCAGGCTGGCCTTGAGCTCACTTTGGTAGCCCAGGCTGGTCTCGAACTCACACCGATCCTCCTACCTCAGCCTCCCGAGTGCTAGGATTACAGGCGTGCGCCACCACGCCCGGCATGAATTTGCTTTTTGACATAGGATTTTACCATGTATTTCAGGCTCACCATGTGCTAATTTCATAGCCCAAGCAAACTCCAAACTCAGAGTAATCCTCCTGCTTCAGCCTCCCAAGTGCTGGAATTAATGACATGGGTCACTGTGTCCACCTTTGAGAATTCTTCTTAAACTGGATAAGGTTTGTATTTCCTTATGTTTCCTCTATTTTTTTGGAACATGAATGTCATGATTGAAAGTACGGCAGACATAAACATCCACACACAATTGGGCAATTCCTTAATAATGGCATGACAGATGGCTTGAAGGGTATTAGATTTCTGATGACTTCCTTGAGCATACCAGTTCTTTACTTCTATACAGACTTTTAAAATTATATGTAAATTTTCCATTTTTTGGTTGCTGCTAATCTAATCCAAAGTGCTACAGTATAAAAAGCATATAGTGCTTTTTTCTGCATGACAGATTAGGGAAAGTCCTTTGTGGAGCTTCTTACAAAGACATTTGTCCTCAAAATGGAAGGAAAGCATTTCTTTCTCTTTCAGCTTTTGGATGTTGTCATATGAAAGCTTGCTGCCTGGCATTTCTACAGCTGCGTTTTGACTATAAGCAGAGTAGTGGACATGCTGCAGATAATACAACAAAAAGATGAAAGAATGTAGATCCTGATATAATTGAGCCAATCAGTTGACCAATATCATTAACATACCATCCACAGAATACTCTTGGACTACTGAGTATTCCAAGTACATAACATCTACAGAATATTTGTTAAAAAATAGTACATTTTATCATAGTTTAATCCATTTAAGTTTTTATTAGTTGCACTTTAAGCCTGTGAATGATAGAAACAGGTTAAGAAGTACAAGTGTAAATTAGGGAATGTTGAATTTTAAAAATATATGAGACTGCTGGGTTTTAGATGGCCCATAATAAGTTAGATATATAGGTCTGATCTCTGAGAGAAAACAACATCAGATTGTCTTCAGTACTGACAAACAATCCTGGTCATCTTTATAGCTAAAGTCTGACTGTCCAGTGTGACCTGCCCCCAACTCCTCATAGCTAATATTTCAGCAGGGTTAACATAGTGGAGTTCTACTTCAGAATAATAAGCATAATAAAAAATGAGGCATTCACTTCATTAGCATTGGTGATGACTGCTAAAAGGCTAAAAGTCAGCACTTGCTTAGGGTGACCTCAGAATGAGCTGGCAATGCTATTCATCTCTTGAACTTGCCTACAGCAGCAGTTCTGGAGAGAATCCATGTAATTTGTGGGATTTTCTTTAGAGGTGTTACCAGGTGGTCCTTGTTCCTATACTACCATTAAAACTTCGACATTTACTGAGCTCCTACATATGCTCACAGCCACCAGAGGATACTACAGTGTACACATGACATGGGAGCCAGCAGAGCAAATTTGACCTCCTCAAATCATTTATTGTCTGTACCAGAGTCCTACATAATACTACTGTATTTAATTTTAGGCTAGGATTCACAACACATTAGCAAAGAATCTCAGAGTTACTGGGATTTGAAGGAAGCTCCAGTGCCTTGTTGTTTTCTTCGTTACCCAGTTCCAGGCTTTGTGGAGTAGCAAGAACTCCCTATGGTTTCTGAGTAACACAGATTAAAACTTAGAGTAACTGTTGGCACAGGTTTATGGTTGTAAGTGGATTTGTAAACTCCTCCTTTTCTTCTAGTAGCATCAGGCAGGGGTATCTAATGCTCAGATCACAGAACTATGAACACAGAGTTAAGAAGCCCTTAGCTATAACGTAGAAATTCTTAGCCCAGAGGTGCATGAATCTCCCAAAATTATGTGCTAAATTGTGACATGTCCATCTACAGATTGAATAAGATTATCTGAAGTGCGAGACACAACAAAAGGCTAAGAGGAATCACAAATGCTTTAAATAATAGATAAGGCCCTAGAGGGGAGATATGTGTCCCAGGTCATAGGATTAGTTATTGGTAAAGCTAGAACTAAAGTTCCAGCTTCTGACACCACAATAGACACCCTACACAAGAACCCTTGAACCATTTCATTTTTAATTTTTTTTCATTATAAAAAGTGTTCAATTTATTTGAAGCAATTCATTTTCGAAAACAATGTTACAATAGTCACCAAAAAATATTTTTATTGCATTCAATAAGAAATAACAAGGTGACAGTTTCAAAACACGTTAGTAGTACATTTCCAGGCATGATTTCTGTTTAATCTGTAATTGCATGGCCACACAGGATAGAAATATAGTATGATGATAGAAGTAAGCTACAGTTAATCAGCAACTGCCATCCAGAGAGGATGTGTAGATGGCCTACAGTAGGCAATGTAGAGTGTCAAGGAGTCCAAGAGTCTGTTGTAGAAATTATCAGTGTCTTTCCCACCCATGATTGGCTCAACAATCCTTTTTAAAATTCTTTCTGCCTTCAGAATTATATGTTTGTTTATTCTCCTCAATATGTTCACTATATTGTCTTAAGTTCAACTCCCATGTGCCCATGGATTAACGGTAGATTTGGATGTAATAGGTATGATTTGTTTTGTTTTGTTTCCTTCTCCAGTTGTAGCTGTCAGTGTTACACATTTTGATGATACAGGACAACCAAAATAATAATTATTATAAAAACATTTAGAAATCTCGTAGTATTTGCTAGTAACTATTACTTATATTAGTGACTCATAGAAAATCAAAGGGAAGAAATCTTAGGAAATCCACCAGCTCTAACCCTTCACAACACAGATGGATGAGTATAACTCAGAGGAAAAAGCATGGATCTTTTGTCTCAAAGTACTTGTGAAATAGGAAATGTATGCAACACATATTTGAATCCTTGTTCATTCTCATTTTTTTGCTTGATGAATAAGTTTATTCGTCTTTATCTGATGAAAATTGTTCATAGGAATTTGGTTTAACTCTCAGCAGCCCACTCCTGAGCTCTAAGGAGGCTTGCCTTCTTTTGAGCTACCTGACCTTTCTTCTGGAGAAGGAACATTTTGGGATGGTTCCACTCTTCTTTTTAACTTCTCTCTGGCTTTTTTTTTTTTTTCATAGACTAGCTTCTCTTGTATAGCAACGTGAGTTTTATTATACATCTCCTCCATCATGTCTGGCTTGACATTTTTCTTTATGTACTGAGACAACTGTTTATTGTAAGCATCCTCATCATCTTCCATTAGGTAACATATAATCTGCAACATTCTGATGCATAATATGCTTCCTATGTACTTCAGCACTGAACCCCTTGTTTTCAGAATCTAACCAGCAACAGGCCAGTACAATACACTGTGGCACAGTTTGTTGGGCCAACTTTCACACTGCATTTTGGTAGTTCATGTGCATATGTTGCACAAACTATCATATCATCCTCAGTACAGGCATAAGTAATCTGACAAATGATATCTCTGTTACATACATGGGCTATAATCTTGTATTTAGGTGTGTTGTACTTATTTTTATCCTGGATTACGAAGATATTCCTAGCATACTAATTGGTTTTGCCCTCTTATAGTCTTCTAAACTTCACTTAGTATCTCTTAAACTAGGCCTTATTCTTGACAACCCCAACAAAACCCATCCTGTATAATACAGATCCACATCTGCTGCTCTATGGACCTCTTGCTCACTCCTTTGAAGTAGTAGTTGAATCAAAACTTATTTTTATTGTAGTTATGTTAGTCTTTTCATTGTAGTTCATATAGGAATTTATTTGTTTGTTTTTTTATTTATTTTTCTACATTCCATTTCTTTTTTTTAAAAAAATGTAATCTAATTTCATTTTGAAGAGTAAAAAAAAAGTCAGAACAAAAATTCGAAACAAAGATAGAAACTGGATAAAATACAACAACATACATGTTACATAGCTTGTAGGGACTTCCTACTCTCTCAGTGTACCTTGGGGAGAAACTGTAGCAGGTATGACAAAAAGATAGACGAGAGATAAATCTTTGTTTAGGTGGAGGCCTGTTGGCCTGATTGGCAAAGGACCTGAGCAACAACATTAGGGACATTTATTTACACCTTTTCACAATTAGTGTGATGAAGTATAAGGTTCCTAGTGACTAACGCAGGAAACGTTCCAGGCAAGATACTGTTCTAAAGATTGAGATACTTGACTGATTTTGGTACTGTGGCCTTGTCCATTTTTGAGACACATGAACAATTTTCAGCTTATACCATTGCAAACATCTCTCCCTTTTCTTCTTTTTTCTTTTTTCTTTTGTTTGTGTGTAAATATGGGGTGCTCAGTTGCAGTTGGAGAACCTGTGTTTGGAAAATCTCCATAGAAGACCTTTTCATTCTTAGTGATCTTACTCATTTAGTCTAAACATTTCCAGTCCGAAGATTTTTGGTACCTATATACAGCAATTTAACAGCTGAGTTCCCACCATGAAAGCCATTGTAACAAACTTCTATAGGAGCTTGAGCTATGTGCCACCTTCTCCTCTGGATCCAGGAAGCAATGTTCAAGGTGAGGATTAGAGTTCCTACAAAGTGAACCATAACTATTCTCAGTAACAATGAGTTTCTGAGTTCCTCTTCCCACAAGAACCACCAGGTACATCAGGGAAACCAGAATGACAAGGTCTTCTAGCAGAATAGCCCAAGAGAACCAGAAGATCTTTCACAACTTCCCAAGAGCTTCTATTAGCTCCCCAAAGCCTCACTCCTTCTTTTCCAATTCTACCTCTTGTGTTGTTGGCAACAATCCACAGCTAAGCCTCCTGTACCCAGCACCATGCTGGTTCAATTAATTTGGGTGTTACAAGTTGATCACAAGTTGTTAATCTATTACAAGATTGTCTAGACTATTCCATATACTTAGATCAGTGGTTTTCAATCTGTGGGTTGCTACCCCAGTGGGGGTCAAACGACCAAAACACAGGGGTCGCCTAAAGCCATTCTGAATCATAACTGTAGCAAAATTATACCAAAGTTGAGAACCACTGCTTTAGATGTTGCATACAAATGATAATCAGATAGAGATGGAATGTTTACATTTTTAAAAAGCTACTGCAATAAAAGCATGATTCCTTTAACACCCTCGGAGAACTCTCTATAACTTCAAACACACTTATTACATCTTTCTTGCTACTTTCTATAGCAGTTCTGGAAGTCCTGTTTTGTGAATGTATACATGAGTTATGACAAAAAGCTATGGTGAGTGATGCTATTACATGCTCCCAAAGTAATAACAGATTCTCA
>PVJA010009298.1:49384-61451 GCA_004027025.1 Myocastor coypus
AAAAAAAAAAAAAAAAAAAAAAAAAAAAAAAAAAAAAAAAAAAAAAAAAAAAAAACAGAAAAAAGGACTCTTTTTCTGAACTGCTTCAGAAAGTGGTGAAAGCCTATCATGGTGGTGCATACTTCTCAGTATTCAGGAGGCTAAGGCAGGAGTATATCTAGGAGCTTTTAGACCAGCTTGCGCTACAAAGTGAGTTCTAGGCTAGCTTGAACTGTGTAATGAAACTCTGCCTCAAAAAGACAAAAACTGGCAAGAATTGTGTGTCAATAGTGACAGGGAATATTTTTGTTAATGTATTTAGTACACTGGCTACAGGGTCTTATTACACAAATTAGACTCGTAGTGATATTCCTGTTTTCAGCCTCCAAAGCACTGGGATTATAGGTGCTCACCACCACATCCAGTGTTAGCCTCTGCCTCAGCAAACCCTAGGTTTGGGACTGGCACAGCACTTGGAGATTGACCCAGGTCCCTGTGCCTGTCAAATAAAGCTCTTTAATCTGCTGAGTTATCTGCCCAGCCTACGAGCAGTATTTTGAGAAAGTATTAATGGCAATGTGTCTTTTTACTTATTATTGTTGTTATTAGTGTTATTGTTTTTGCAGTAACAGAGATAGAACTAGTGACATTGCACTTGCCAGACACTTATTTCATTAGGCTATCTCCCTGGCTCCAATGTGACTTTTATTATAATACATTTTGTAAAATTAAGTTTTTACTACATATTTCTATCATACGTTGTTATTCTTGTGTATGACATTCTATAGAAGCAAAGAAACTCTTGTTTGGACCTTTCTTGCACATCTACCATGATAAAGAGCTTATGCTGAGTAATGACAACCTCTTATGTCCTTAACCTACTCTGAAAATTCTTCCTTGTGTTGTCACTTTGTGGTTTTTAGTCATAGATCATAATTCTTCCTGGAGACTCTCATACCCCATGTACTCATTCTGTCCTTGATAGTTTCTCAGGTGTCTAAAGGTATAGATCACCTTCCTTAATTGAGCAGCATATAGAGCCACAGCTTCATCATTTTCAAAACTGTCCTTGGAATGTTCACTTCCTTTTGGATACATCTCAATATGACTCCATTAAAGTGTTGTACTCAGAGCCTGATACAGCTCCTCAGTAAGGGTCTTATTAGGGTAGAATGAAAAGGAACTATTTCTTCATTGATCTGAACATTATACATATTTTAATGCAGATTAAGCTCCCAATAGAAGTTTTGGCTTCACTATCTTGATGATGGTACTTTAGATAAAGTCTACAGGATGCAAGGGGTCGTTATCTGGCTCCTGTGTACAGAAAAATCTCTTTTCTTGTGGATAACCAGTTGGTTTCTGCACGCAAATGCAGACTTCTTTATTTGAATTATAAATCACCTGGTCATGTACAACCATTTATTTCTGCCTATTCAGATGTTTCTGGAAACTAACACTTTGACCTTAAAAACAATCCCTTTTTGCTTTCCAGCTTTCAAAATTTAGCAGTAATTTCCTCTTTTTATGTATGTAAGCCTGTTTTGTTATTTTATTGAGACATCCAGTACCTCATTCATTATTTCAAGAGGGTGGGCATTTCCTTCTCACAATTGTTTAGGAAGGGGTGGCTGTTCTCAAGGCCTGTAGTATGGAAACACCATCAATGAACACTAGTACAGACTTATCTGAGAAAGAAACTCCAAAAGCAACCTCTCCCAAGACTGGATGTGTCTCTGTCAGGAGAAACCCCATGCACTGGTTGGATCATATAGCCGTGAATAGAGCAAAATTTATAGTTGACAACCAAACCTGATACCCTGGGTATCATGCCAGGCAAGGGTAAATCATCATACTAACAGGATTATTCTGATGTCTCAAGGGTTATTAGTTTGAATGAGACTCCAATAAAATGTCAGGACACCTTATGTATCCCAGGAAAGCTGGCCTGACTCCAGTATTGGCCCTCAGCACTCAGCTTAATTCCTTCTATTTTAAAATCATCCCATCGTGGATAACTTCAGGAAAGAATCATTACAGAAAACTTTGGTTTCCCCAAAATCTTCCTATCATATCTGCAATATTTTTTAAACTTAAAAAACATGTATATTACAAACATTTAAAAAGCAAATTTCAATATACATGTAACCCCACACTATCAGTCAGTGCTTAGTGGAAAAATGCCTTTAATGGAAAATATACAAATATATAAGCATTTATAAGATTAGCTTATAATAGCTATCCACAGAGTTAGGAGTACAAGAGGTCTGATTTTATACTAGACTTCCAAAGAATCCAGTTGAGGACATGGAGATCAGTGTAGTGTCTCATGTAAGTGTGTATCAGGAAGCCAAATGGTCTATGAAGGAAGGATGAACAGTCTGCTGGAGGCTGAAGAGTGCACACAGGAAGGCTGAAGAGTCTATACTTGAAGACAGGAAATTGTGTCTAAGGTGAAGATGAAGACTTCAAAGGAAATACTTCTTCAAAGGAACAGAAGTGAAGCATGATTTTGTTTCCCTTTTATACCAGTTAGGCAACAAGCTGTCTTGGGTTGGGCCTTCTATCTTCAACAAATCCCCTCAGCTGCTCATGCACAAAATGGTTGGACATTTCTTTCTTAAGTTGATACAATGACTTAACCAGCACAATTCACTCCTTGTCAGCTTGATGATCAGACACATTACTTTAAACCAGTGTTCAGGTACAAATACAGGTTCATCATTTCACTTAACATATAATAACTATCATCTACACAAATATAAATGTATTAATTCCTTCCCCAGAACTGAAGGCAACTTTTCTGTGGGTAGTGCTCCATCCTAACATTTCATATCTTGAATATTATAACAGGCTTATATTGTGTAAGCAGCAACATCTCAACCAGTGTATACTCCCATGCTGCCAGTCACCAGAACCCGGACCCCACCCACTCATGCCAACTGACCTCCACCTGCGGTGAGGCAAGACTTCTCTGATGAGTGCCCAAGCACTGGCAGCCACCAGAACTCTGACCCTGCCTGCCCACGCTGACCATGCTGGCCTGCACCCAGTTGCAGCAGGAAGAAGCTGAACAGAGCAGACAGACCTAGCCAGGCACGTCTGGAAGTGATCAAGACTGGTGGATCCAGACACAAATTTCGATAGGTGCTAACAGCGTAACTTCGCTAAGTGCAGAGTACATACAAAATGACAAAGAGTAGAAAGATGCAATCTCAGGTCTCAAGTCTACCCAGAACAAATACAGGAGATAGCATCATTGTAGAAATGGGAATCAGGCAGCTGAAATCTCTGAATTGGTAGTGTCTGAGGCAGACAGACAAGTGCAGAAATGTGTAGAGGAATTCAGATAAAAGGTAACATCTGAATTAAAAAAGGAAATGCACGAATTAATAGAATCTGAAAAAACAACTGCATAAACATATAGAGTAAGTCACACCAGAAATGACCTCTGAAGTTAAAAAAAAAAAAAAAAAAAAAGACATCTCTAATTTAATAACATCGAAAGTAAGGGAACAACTGCAGAAAGGTAGAGAGGAGATCATAGCAGAAATAATCCCTGAAGGACTGGGGAGGTAGCACCGGGTCCCGAGTTCAATCCCCGGTACCACAAGAAAACCAAAACAAAATAAAACAGACAAAAATAATCCTTGAAGAAGAGAAAGAAAGGATAACTATAATGAAAAATGTAAGTGCTACTAAATAAGACATTGATAAAATATTAGAGGAGTACAGAGAAATGATGGATTCCTTGATTGAGCAATATAGGAAAGAAATAGATCACATGAAACAGCTTCAGAAAGATATACAAAAAATAAATCACAATCACAAGCTGCCAAGACTGCATGAGCGAGTGAGGATAGAATTTGGCGTTTTGAAGACACACGCACAGTTAGTAAAAAGGTAAGAAAGGATCTCTTAAAAACTACTAGGATGCAGAAAAAAGTAATTCAATTTCTGCAAGATGATGCAAAAATGAACAACAGGAGATTAATAGGAATCAATGAGAAAGAAGGAGTCAATTCAAAGGATATAAAAAGAATATGGTCAGATGTAATAGCAGAGAATTTCCCAAATATGAGAAAACAATTGGACATTCAGGTAACTGAAGCATGTAGAACTCCAAATAACATCAACCTGAATACAAACATACTCAGATATATAATAATCAAGATTCCAGAAATCCAGCAGAAGAATAATATATTAAAGCTACTAGAGAAAAGAAACAGATCACATTTAAAGGAAAACCCATCAGAATAATAGCAGATTTCATTTCACAAACCATGAAGTCAAGAAGAGCACAGAGCAAAGTGCTTCAAGTCCTCCACGAAAACAAATTCCAGCTCAGACTGCTAAACTCTGCAAAACTCTCTTTCAAGTATTAGGGAGAAGTGAAATACTTCCACAACAATGAGCAACTAAAGAATTTCATGATGTCAAAGCCAACCCTATACAGACTACTAAAAATACTTCAGAGGGACCAAAATAACTCAAACTCCACAAATGAGAACAGAAAGAACCCACCAATTAAAAACAGGAGAAAAAGTAGTAAACAACAGTAAGTAAAAGACATGTCAATCATAATTCAATACATTTCAATTATAATGTAAATGGACTCAGTTCTCCAACTAAAAGAAATAGACTAGCAGAGTGGATAAGGAAACAAAATCCAACAATATGCTGTATACAAGAAATGCACTTAACTAATAAAAAAAACTCATAGACTAAAAGTGAAGGGATGGAAACAATAGTACACGATCCAGCACTACAAAAAACAAACAAACAAAAACAGGGGTAGCAATCTTGTTTGAAGACAATCTATACTTCAAACCAAGATTGAGCAAATGAAATAAAGAAGGATGGTAAAGGTAAAAGTTCAAGATGAAGTGGTACCATTCATAAATATATATTCACCCAGCACGGGAGCACCAAGTTATATAAGACAAATCTTAACGGATATGAAAAAAAATCTAATACCCAAAACCACCATCTTAACAGGAGAGCTTAACACACCTTCATCCCAATAAGATAGGTCAAGCAGATATAAAATGAGCAAAGAAGCTGTGGAACTGAACCAGAACTTGGACAACTAGATTTGGTAAACATACACAGAGTGTTCCACCCCACCACATCTGAATACACATTTTCATAAGCTGCACATGGGACATTTTCCAAAAAAGAGCACATATTAGTGCATAAGTCATGCTTAAGTATATGCAAGAAAACAGAAATAATCCCATGAATACTATCTGACCACAGTGTAAAGAAACAGGAAATAAATGACAAAAAAAATCAAAAGAAACCCAGAAAATATGGAAATTAAAAAAACAACCTTCTCAGCAACCAGTGGGTTACAGATGACTTTAAACACATAAACAATATCTAGAATTTAATGAAAATTGAAAAACAATTTACTAGAATTTATGGGAGGCAAGGAAAGCAATTCTTAGAGGGAATTTATAATTCTGAACTCACACATAAAGAAAACAAAACAAGAACAAATAAATACTCTCATTCACCACCTAAAGCAACTAGAAAAGGAAGAGCAAAGGAAATCAAAAGCCTGAAGATGGGAGGAAATTAAAAAGAATAGAGCAAATTAATTCAATTGAGACAAAGAAAACAATACAAAGAATTAATGAATCCAAAAGCTGGTTCTTTGAAAGATTACAAATTAAATAAGTCCCTAGCTAACCTCATCAAAAAAAAAAAAAAAAAAAAAAAAAAAAAAAAAAAAAAAAAAAAAAAAAAAAAAAAAAAAAAAAAAAAAAAAAAAAAAAAAAAAAAAAAAAAAAAAAAAAAAAAAAAAAAAAAAAAAAAAAAAAAAAAAAAAAAAAAAAAAAAAAAAAAAAAAAAAAAAAAAAAAAAGAAAGAAAGGAATAAGGACTGAAAAGTGTGAAATTACTACAGATCCAGAAGAGATACAGGGGATCATTAATAGCTGCTTTGAGAATCTTTACTCAAACAGAATTGAGGACACAGATGAAATGGAAAGGTTCCTAGAAGGGTACAAATTAACAAAACTGAATCAGAAAGATACAAGATTTCTCAACCAAATAACTGTCAATGAAAAACAAAATATTATAAAAAGCCTACCAACAACAACAAAAAAATGTTTAGGTCCTGATGGATTCACCACTGAACCCTACAAGAAACTTACAGAAGACATAATCCCAATACTACTCAAACTTCAGTGAAATCGAAAAGGAAGTAATCCTCCCAAAATCATTCCCACAGGCAAGTATTACACTGATAACAAAACCAGAGAGAGATGCAACTAAAACAGAGAACTACAGGTCAATTTCTCTCATGAACATAGATGCTAAAATCCTTGCCAATAGAACACAGTAAATTATCAAGAAGATTATACACCAAGACCAGGTAGGATTCATCCCAGGCATGCAAGGATGGTTCAATATATGCATATCTATAAATGCAATACACTATATCAGTAGAGCCAACTCCAAAGTCAACTGATTATCTCAATTGATGGACAAAAGGCTTTTCACAAAGTCCAACACGTAGTCATGTTCAGAGTCCTACAAGAAACTGGAATAGAGGACCTTAATCTCAGTCTGATAAAGGCCATCTATGACAATCCAACAGCTAGCATAATTCTAAATGGAGAAAAACTGAAGTCTTTTACTCTCAAAACTAGTAGAAGGCAACCATGTCCTCTATTATCACTCCTATCCAATACAGTCCTGGAATCATTAGCTATAGCCATTAGATAAGAGAGAGCAATCAAAGGAACAAGAATAGTTTACTTCTCATTACTTGCAGATGACATGATAATCTACTTGGAAGCCCCAAATCACTCCACTATGAAGCTGCTAGGATTAATAAACAATTTCCATAGCATAGCAGGTTACAAATTCAACACACAAAAGTCAGTATCATTCCTCTACAGAGATAGCAAACACATTGAGAAAGAACGTAGAGAAACAGTGCCTTTTATGATAGCACTAAAGAAAATGAAATACTTAGGAATTAACCTAACAAAAAAGAAAAAAAAATTATTCAATCAAAACTATAGTACTATGAAAAAAGAGACCCTCAAGGATTTCAGAAAATGAAAAGATATTCCCTACTCCAGGATAGGAAGAACCACACTGCTTTCCTTAAATTGTTACACAGATTTAATGTAATTGTTATCAAATTATCATCAACATACCTCCCAGTTCTGAAGAAATCATTCCTAAAATTTATTTGGAACTAGAAAAGACCTAGAACTGCACATACAATTCTGGGCAACAAAGACAAGGCAGGAGGCATTACATTCATGATGTAAAGTTATACTACAATGTGTAGCGTTGGCTTTGATGTCATGAAATTCTTTAGTTGCTCCTTGTCATGGAAATATTTCACTTCTCCCTCATACTTGAAGGAGAGTTTTGCCGTGTATAATAGTCTGGGCTGAAATTTGTTTTCATGGAGAACTTGAAGCACTCTGGTCCATGATCTTTTTGACTTCATGGTTTGTGAAGAGAAATCTGCTGTTATTCTGATGTGTTTTCCTTTAAATGTCATCTGTTTCTTTTGTCTAGCAGCTTTTAGTATATTATTCTTCAGCTGGATTTCTGGTATCTTAACTATTATATGTCTTGGCATGTTTTTAGTTGGGTTGATGTTATTTGGTGTTCTGTAGGCTTGTTACCTGAATGTCCGATTGTTTTCTCATATCTGGGAAGTTTTCTGCTATTATTTCTGCCCATATGCTTTTTATATCATTTGTATTGACTCCTTATTTCTCATTGATTCCTATTAATCTCATGTTGTTCACTTTTGCAACATCTTGCAGATGATGAATAATTTTTCCTGCATTCTGGTTGTTTTTAAAAGATCCTTTCTTACTCTTTCACTGGCTGCAACTGTGTCTTCAAGATCTGAGACTATCTTCACTTTCGTTCCTAGGACTCTGCCAACTTGTGATCGAGGTTTTATTTTCTTGTATATCTCTTTGAAACTGTTTCATGAAATCCGTTTCTTTCATATATTATTCCGTCAGGGACTCCATCATTTTTCTATTCTCCTCTAATTTTCTATCAATGTCTTCTTTAGTAGTATTGAAGTCTCTCATTGTATTTATCCTCTCTTTCTCTAATTCGGAGATTATTTCTGTTCTGTTCTCCTCTCTATCTTTATGTAGTTGTTCCCCTACTTGGGATTCTATCGATTTAGACATGACTTTGTTAACTTCAGATAATATTTCTGCTCTGATTTCCTCTATACGTTTCTCCACTTCATGTATTTCTTTTTTTTTACTTCAGATGTTATCTCGCATCTGAATTACTGTATAAGTTTTTGCACTTGTCGGTCTGGCTCAGATGCTATCGGTTCAGAGGTTTCATGTGCATGATTCCAATTTTCTTCCATGATAGTGTCTCCTGTATTTGATTTGGGTGGGCTTGAACCCTGAGATTGCATCCTACTCCTTGTTGTTATCATTTTTATGGAAGTGATCTTTGCACTTTGGTGACGTTGTGGTGTTAGCGTGTATGGGTCTTTGGTCTGGATCCCCCAAGTTTGTTCTCCTCTAGAAGTTCCCATCTACGTGTTAGAGCTTGAGCTGCTGGCTGCTGTGAAGCCCTGTGGGTGGAGGTGAAGCTCTGGGATTGAGGAGTCCTGGTAGGCTCGTGGACCAGATGGGTTGCCAGATAAGATGTGTGATGGGTTCGGTACTGGAGCTTGGGCAGGAGGGGTTGAAAAAAGGGAAAGGGGAAGGCGGGCCAAGGGTTCTTACCCAGTGGACGCGTGGGCCTGGTGGGATCAGGACCGCGATTGGAAGTAGGTGGGGGTCCGAAAAAGACGGGCAGAGGGGCCGCGGGTCCTTACCAGGTGGGCCTGGCAGTATCATGACCTCGACCGGAAGTCAAGATATGGTATTTTTATGCAATAGAATATTACTCAGCTATATTCTAATGTAATTTCCATTACTGCTATACTCTCTCAAGTAAATGGTTGGTTTATAATAAAACAAAAAAGGGTATTAAATGAGAGTTAGAGACTAGGAAAATGCCACAGGATTGACTGGCTAAAATTTTGTATATATTTAGATTTCTAAATTTGTAAAAATGTGTAACTTCTTTTATCACAAACTGTAGAGATTTATTAGAATATAAATGACTGATAGAAATTACCAATTAGAAATTAAGTCTAAGATGTATGATACTCAGAAAGTGATATTTATTCTCGAAGTACCTATGTTATAAAGTAATAGTATCACTTACTTTTTCTTCTGAATTGTTAAGAATATAAGCTTTCTTACCAAAAATTAGAGAAAAAGAAGGGCTACAAGTATAGCCAATATTTTGGCCTTTGCCCTTCCAGGTCAGTAAAGACTCAGGACATAAGAGATCCTGTGCTGTAGCATCCTATAACTCAGTGGTTTCCCTAATTTTCTGTTCACGGACGTTATGGGTTACAGAGGCAAAGGACTGAAGATACATTGTGTGCCAAAGGAGAGTCACCTAGTAAAAAAACATTCTCAGACTTTCGCAGAAAGCAAACTGGTCAAGCAATGGACATGACTTATCTAGATGGCTAACACTGAGAACAGTCCTACAAAGCAATGTACACGGTTCCAAAATAAATACTGAGGGGATTTGCCTGACCTTGAGAGAAACAAAAGTTACATATTTTGCTATACAGGTCTTCCTAAAACTTGTCCTTTACCAAGCAGCAGAAAAGTTTAACCACAAGGCATAAAACGTAAAGCTAGATTAGAATGCTGAGCTGTAAAAGGCTTCCAACATTTCCAGTTTGATGAATAACTCACTACGATTATTGAACATTAGATTATGTATACAACTACTTTCTCTTAGTTCAATGAGAAAAAAATTGGTTATACCAATAATGATTTGAAAAATTCTAACATTTACATCCTCTGCTCTGTTTAACTGATGAGGACAACAATACGCACTGTGTCAAATATTGAAATGCATTACTGATGTGTTTTGAAACTGTCACATTGTTATATACCGTTATTTCTTATTAAAGTAATAAAAATACTTAAGAAGCAATATTGTCTGTCAACATTATATTACACAAGAACTATATTCGGAGAGAAATATTACAATTACAATCCTTGTTTCTGTTCCTGTTCAGATAGTGATAGCTGATATTTAGTACAAAGCGATGGATCTATGGCAAAAAGGAAGTGGTACAAGGGAGAAATGTGAAAATGAGAAAGTGAGGGGGAATAAATATAATAAAGGCATGACATGTATGAGAACCTAATAACTTCAATTCATGTAAACATTATGTGTTATTACATTAGCTAATATTATCAATACCAAAAAGAATGAAAAAGGAGACATGGGATATTGGAAGAGGAGGTAGGAAGTCAGGAAAAGGGAAGGGCAAAAGAACTTACGGGAAAAGGTAAAAGCTATGGTATGTACATGAAACCACTGCTTGAGATGATTGTTGTTATGATTTATGTCTAGTTTTCCTCACAAGGTCTCATTCAGTCATGGGGTGGACTTGTAGACTTATGAGATTATTTTTTTATGAGCAGAACATATTCATTGAAGAAAAGAAAGCTCCTCTCTGAGACAGTAACCAAGAAAATTGCAAACTCCATGAACTGCAAGCATGTACTAATAAATATAAAAAATTAAAAAGAACTGCTTTATTTTATTACAAATTATATATTCCCTTACCTTTCAGGAAGCTTGGTTCCTTTCTTAGTGTATGACTTATATCTTCATTCTGGAAGGTTTGGGATCATTTACCTTTCTCCCTGTATTGAGTTGTTTTAGTTTTTCATTAACTTCAAAAACGGCATTTTAAGGGGTCTTATGCACTCCAGTTATATTCTTAATCGTCCAATTTTCCCTTTGTAGTTTGGGCAAATCACTCCTGCCAAAGCTATAATTCCCCTTTTAGCTTGTTTTATCAGTGATATAAGGGACCAAAATAACCGCAGTGGAAGTATTAGATACCAGTTCAACGGTGTCTTTGTTTTACTTCTTGGTTCAAGCTTTTCCCCTTGTAGAACTAAGACTTTTAAGCCAGCAGAGGATAAGTGCATGGGAACAGGAAGCAAAATTTTTGCTAGTGTTTCGCTATTGATAATGGTGAGTTGTAACAAGGTCTTCTATCTTCAGAAAACCTTCTAATTACACTCAGGACTATACTGATCCAATTTAGGTGGGCATTTCTTGTTTAAATTCACACAGTAAACTGTCACCATCTAAGAAAAATACATTAACATTAAAAAATCTTCAGGTCAAAAATATATAAACATACACAAATATATAAACACAGAGATAACTAGCATAATGTGGCTCATATTGTGATTGCCCTTTTTAACTCTTTTAAAGTAATATTCACAGCTTCCAGGTTACTAGTCATAGGGAGTGCAAGGAAGTAGCCTTCTGAAATTTGATAGTGGAGCTCATCTGACCTCAGAGCATCTGTTGTAATTGGGAATCAATGGTGGAGTGCTGAGAATGTATATAGAGGATGTTTGGAACATGTTTACCCTCTGTGGAGTGTCTGGGAGAATACAAAATATTAATGTATATAATAGTCATAAATTTGTTAAGTAATAGAATGAGTGTTTCCATGCCAGGTTTCAGAAGAAAGTAGCCCTTACAAATGACATATTCTGTAGTTTTTCATAAGGCATTTCCTCTCTAACCATGCCTCAATATTCTCAGTAATTTGTCACTTGATTTGTTGAAAATACTAATACATGTTGACTGAAACTATAAGAGCCACGAAGCAGAGAATGGATGGAGTCAGGTGACCAGAACTTAGGAAGACACTCTGAGTTTAAGTAAGGTTGGTGTGGAGAATGGGCCCTTGGGCACAATTGATAAGATACATTAAACTTATTACTATGCAAATACCTGTACCTCTGTTATGAAGTCTATTTTTTCCTTTTTTTTTTTTAAAGATTTATTTATTTATTTATTGTTTCACAACCTTTGCTTGTTTATTCACTCATTTTTATGGCCGGCTCAGCCCACCCTGAGGGCAGGGCTGGCGCAGCATGTGGTGCCCGGGATCGAACTGCGGTCCCTGAAGCCACCCAAGCTTTCCCAAGCAGGCGCTTTAGACCACTGAGCCATTCTGCCGG